>CAUYPK010053984.1:0-22286 GCA_963574355.1 Loris lydekkerianus | reverse complement strand
TGATTCACTAGAAAAAGGGATGTCCAAACCTTAATTACAAATTTTAGGACGGGCAAAAACAAATAAAAAAAAAAAAAAAAAAAAAAAAAAAAAATTACCTAAATGCAAGGAACAGAGATGTAGGTGAAATTAAAAAACCTGAATGAAGATGAAAAGTAGTTAACTCTCTGAATAGTCATATAAATGTGCATATATCCTTAGACTCATTTAATAAATATCACATATTTATTATACACCTGTGCTATGTATGACCTGAAAATACAGGTCTCAGAGCACAGGTCAAAATTCCAACACTCCAGAAATGGCACCTGTTATAAATGAATGAGCGATCCCTTTCCCCAAGAAGCATCTGACAAAGGAATTTCAATGCAAGACCTAAAATCAATGCAGCTCTAGGAGAGAGAGGGCATCAGGTGCATTAGCATCAGCTTTCATCTCTCAGCAACTAGTAATGTAACAGACTGTGACAGGGAGAGATGCCTTGAGATCCTTGGGAAAAACTAAATGTCAGATGAAACAAACTCAGGAGACACAGCAAAAGGAAAAACTCGTGGTATGGAAGGGGCTTCATGTACACAGATTTTTACTCCTAGCATGTGCTCTGGTTTTAGGCAGCATTAGGAGGTGTTCCCTGGAACAAAAAGTGCCTTCCATTTCTTTGTCACTGCATTGTTGCTGGACAGAATGGTCACAGAGGGAAGTGTTATCTTAGGGTAGAGGGAATGCATGGATATGATGAAGAAAGACTTACGCTTTAATTCCTGGCCAAATTTCTAAACACACATCTATGAGAATATCCTCAGGTCTAGAGTTCTGGCAAGAACCAAAAGACTTCACTCACAAGCTCTGTATACATCTAATGATCTGAGCAGTGGTTTCATTGACAGGTAGCAAGGCTGGATGGCTTCATACAGAGTGTGTACTTGGGAGGCAGGTGCACAGCTGTAGGTGCAGTTCCTGGTGGTGTCTCTTATCATCTTAGAACTTCTTCTTTGTGAAATGGGAATGATAACTGTGGTTCTTACATACTGCTGATGTGAGGATGAAATAGCAGACACTGGTGAAATTCTCAGTAAGCTGTCTAGCACCTAATGCATGTGTCTCATGAATGTTAAGTCTTCTGCTGTTGTTTCATACTCTCTTTTTACTTCTCCTCTTTCCTTCTTTTATTCCACCTGTGTCTGTAAAATGCTTTGGAAATAGTTCATCAGTATGGCTGCTATTATACAAAGTGGGAAGGGAATAATGTATATAGAGTTCAATGAGATTCTAAACAAGAGAGGAGCAGGAGCAGGGGAGGGGGCGGGGGAGGTGAAGGAGAGGAAGAAAGAGAAGGTCCTGAGGAGGGGAGGAGACACATGGGTCTGTGTCTTGTTCTCTACAGTTGTTTGCTATAGCAAAACTCCTTTTTCCACCTTTCAGAAATATTTATTAAGCTATTCCTATCACCAGAACGTGTAATAAAGGCTTAAATTACAATCTGTAAATTGAATCTGAATAGGAATCTGCCATAGTTTATCCTCAGGGACAAGTTGGAAAGACTTGGTATCAGAGGGAAAAAAGGTATCAGTCACATTGTGATACTTTGGTGAGGACACATCTGCAAGGCACATGAGAGCCACCTGACCTTTCAGGGAAGGAAGCAGCAACTCCTACAGGGTCAGAGAACTGGTGGCCTTCAGCAAGGTAAATGAACAAGTGACGGGAAGTTAGTTTGATTTGGGGTGATTGGTTATTCAAAGTTCAACAGTGGTGAGAACATGAATTGCTCTGACAGGGTGGAAGCAGTTTGAGGTGGTGAAGTACAGGGAGGATGAAGACCAAATACCTCATTCTTGGCAAGGGAAAATACCCTCAGAAAAGAGGAAAAACAGAGAAATAATCTGAGCAAAGCAGAATAAAAACAGTTTAGCTATGATACTTTAAAAAAAAATTTTTTTATTAATATTAATCATAGCTGTGTACATCAATGCAATCATGGGGCACCATACACTGGTTTTATAAACAGTTTAACACATTTTTATCACACTGGTTAACATAGCCTTCCTGGCATTTTCTTAGTGATTGTGTTAAGACATTTATATTCTACATTTACTAAATTTCACATGTACCCTTGTAAGATGCACCGCAGGTGTAATCCCACCAATCACCCTCCCTCCACCTACCTCCCCCCTCCCGCCCCGCCCGCTCCCCCACCCCCCCTTCTTAGGTTATACCTGGGTTATAGCTTTCATATGAAAGCCATAAATTAGTTTCATAGTAGGGCTGAGTACATTGGATACTTTTTCTTCCATTCTTGAGATACTTTACTAAGAAGAATATGTTCCAGCTCCATCCATGTAAACGTGAAAGAAGTAAAGTCTCCAAAGAAAGATGGAAACTTTAGCTAGCTTACTTTTAAACTAACAGTTAAATTACTTGTCTGGGCAGTTTCTATTGTTACTGGAGTTTGCAAAACCCCCTGCTTGATCTATAAGCACTCTAGAGAACAATGGCTTTAGCAGAAGCTGTGCACAAGGCCTGGGGGATTAAAAAAAAAGAAAAAAAAAAAAAAAAAACAAAACCATTAACCAGGCTGACCCCTGCCAAGTCAACAGCCAAAGCAAATACCCATTGCAGGAATTTGTATAATAGCCAGGGCAGAGATCCAGGGAATAGCCTGAACCTTTGAGATATGGTTAAGAGGGCTTGTACCGTAAACACAGAGGCAAAGATCTTCAGGGGTAGAAAAAATTCTTCTTTTCTACCAACTCTTCAGAGGAGGACTGACACCATCATGGTTGCTCCACAGGGAAACTAGAGGGGTCTAACCTCCCCCATGGAATCTGTTTATGTGACCACAAAGGGGAGGCTGGCCCCACACAAGGTTCAGGTTTTAGATTTTTTAAAGATGGCCTCCTAGACCCTTAAAATTAATGATTATAGACAGATAAGAACTAACATGCTTACTAATAGAAACTGCTCATGTTTTTGCTCCCTTCCTCAGCTTTATCCCCTCAGCTAAATAAGAAAATAGTTTTCAATAAAAGCTGGGCAGAATAAACACTCAGAGCCATTCACTGAAGTCTCACATGCTAGCAGTGGACCCACTGTACCCACCTTTAAAAATTCTATTCTATGTCTTGTCTGTTTATCTTTATCCATTTTTAACTTTATTTTTTCCCCAATCACCACCAAGGTCTTAAAGGACCTTGCCCCTGGGGCAGGACCTTGACACTGAAGGGTGGCACACAAGGAGTGTGGGAGTGCCTGACACCCCTGAGAACCTGGGTGTCAAATCGTGACCACGGCAAGAATGTCATATATGACACAGGCAGAAGCTTGGAATGTGGCAGACATAGCAGGCTCTTGGAAGAATTATTGGGTCAACTCACTTCTTTGATTAGACAGATCACTCTTTAGTGCTCTGTGAAGAAGGGAATTATGCAGGGAATGTCTTAGAGATTATTTGGTGAAAAATGAGGGTGGCTCACACTTGGGAAGAGATGAAGTGAAGGATGTGGCAAGTTCAATAGTATTTTAAAATATGCCGAATACAAGAGTTAGAAGGAAGAATGACCAATGATACAAAATATATCTATGTCTAGGACAAATTTAGGGAGACAAGCATTAAAGCATTACATCTCCTGGGACCTATGATTAAGAAAGGTTATTGAAAACAGTATTAGCATAACATCCATTTTCAATATATGTGGTCTAATGGTGGAAGATGCATTTATTTATTTAAAATGAAAAAGATTGTTTCTGCATTTGTAGAGTATTAATAGAAATTCAAGGACTCAGACATGAAGCTTTGGATCCTTCCCCTCTTTGTCTATTGTGTATTTCTCCCAGGAGAATAGACTAAACTTTTCATTTATTTTATCCAAATTGGTGGTGATATGAATGTTTTAATGATTCTTATAAATATCTAGAAATTTCTCCAAATTAAACAGAGCTCTGGTTAAGCCATCTTGCATACTTCTTACTTTACTGCAAATGAGCTCTGAATGAATTACAGCTCCTAAAATAATTTGTGATGCTAGGCTGACCTTACTTTGAAACCACAGAGGTAGTTCTTTCACTCTTATTTATTTGCAAACACTATCAAAATTTCTTTAAAGGGTAGACATTTTAGTATTTGGAAATGCTTTGTTCAGGTATTTTACTTCCTTTATTTAAGTATGGCCGGATAATACTTCTTTTGATTTCAGGCACAAATAACTCCGATTTTGCACTCCCTGTGGCCCATAAAATTTCGGAGCATGGAATAAAGGAAATGGTCATTCATCAAGCTTACCTATGGGAAGGGGAAAGAGTTTGCAAAATTATTTCTCCAGTCTGCGTTAACGCTGACTTTCCAAACTATGAACTTTTTAACTATACAGCTATTCTTACATTCAGAGGTCATTTCATCTAATAACCTCTATTTGAACAATAAATCTTAACCCATGGTCTTTATGGAGAATAGAGGTAAGAAACATTAATGCAAATAGAATTTGCTAACATAACTGTGTGCTTTCTCTGGTAACTGATGTGAGACTCTGTTTTTCCTGAACAAAATCCCCGAGTTCTGCCCTAGATTCTCCCAAAATACTTTCAACAAGGAATTCATTAAGGCCCTACTATGTTCAACACAGCAGAGAAATATAGGGTGGAATGGTAAGATCTCTTAAGACTTTCCTGGGTTTCTTGTTTCTTTTCTTTTTTTCTTTTTTTTCTTTTTTGGTTAGTGTTAATGGTAATGTGGTTAGACACTGCAATGATAGTGCTTTTTGAAATTTAATTGAGACACTGTGTGTGGAGGAATAGCAATAGCAAGAGACACTACATGTTAAAGTGCCCACCACATTGCTTTGCACCTCATATTAACAATAGCAATATTTTTTATAATAAAATATATTGTAAACTTAACAGTGATAGTTAATTTTATATATCAACTTGACTGGGCTATGAGATGCTTAGATACTGGGTCAAATGTTATGTTTGGGTATGTTTTGGATGGTGTTTCTGAATGAGGTTAACATTTGTTTATGTATTTATGTATTTATTTATTTATATTCTTCAGACAGAATCTCACCCTGTCACCCTAGGTAAAGTACTGTGGCATCATAGCTCACACCAAACTTAAACTCTTGGACTCAAGTGATCCCCTTGCCTCAGCCTCAAGAGTAGTTGGGAATATAGGTTCCCACCACTGGTTTTTCTTTCTTTCTTTTTTTTTTTTTTTTTTTTTGCAGTTTTGGCTGGGGTTGGTTTTGAACCTGTCACCTCTGGCATATGAGGCCTACTCCTTTGAGCCATAGGCACTGCCCTCTCTCTCTCTCTCTCTCTTTTTTTTTTTTTTTTTTTAGTAGAATTGGGAGCCCTCACTCTTGCTCAGGCTGGTCTTGAACTCTTGAGCTCAAGCTATCCACCTGTCTTGGCCTTCCAGACTGCTAGGATTACAGGCATGAGCCACCATGCTGATGTTAACATTTAAATCCATAGACTGAGTAAAGCAAAATGACCTCTGTAGGGTAGGTGGGCTTTATTCAATTAATCAAAGGTCTGAATAGAACAAAAGGCTGACAGTTTATCACTAAGAGAAAATCTCTTTCTGCCTGGCTGCGTTTGAGCTGGGACATCTGCTTTTTCTGGCCTTTTGTCTCCACTGAAACATCGGCTCTACCTGCATCTTTAGTCTGCCTGTCTCAGAACTGGACCACAGGGTTGGTTACTCTTGTTCAGGCACTCTGAAATAAGAATGGAAGTACATCATTAGCTCTCCTGAGTCTCCAGCTTACTACTGTAGATCTTGGAATTCTTCAGCCTTTACGGGGTCTGACAATTAAGTTTGTGAACTTGCCACCCTTGCTTATGTTGGCAGGATTGTGCAAACAACTAGCTAAGGTTCCATAACATTGGTATATCAATGTCTCAGACCTGTGTTCATGTTGATATGTGGCAGTGTCTTTGCTGAGTGGCATTCATTATTGTTGCATACTTTTGTGTGCTGTCATGAGAATGTTTGAGTTTGAATTAGAACAACAGCAAACATTTGCAAAGTTCTTTTTAAATTTGGCAAGAGTAGAAGTGAAATTTGTGACTCATTAGTCCAAGCTTATGGGGAGGAAAATGGCAGTGTACAAATGGATTAAATGTTTCCCTGAGAGGAGAAAAAGTCTCCCTGATGAAGAGAGGTCAATGCAGCCAGTAAAGAGCAGAACTGATGAAAAAATTGCAAAAATTTATTGAATTGTACATCAGAATCTTCAGCTGACTGTGAGAAGCAAGTAAACATTGATAGAAACAGAAAAATTTTAACTGAAAATCTTGGCCAACAACTCATGGCTCTTGCATCACAACAGTGCATCAGCTCATACACCACTGTCTGTAAGGGAATTTTTAGCCAATAAATAACTGTATTGGAGAATCTTCCCTACTCACCTGATCTAACCCCCGATGACTTTTTTCTTTACCAAAAGTAAAGGAAAAAAATGTCATTTTGATGACATTCAAGGCATCAAGCATAATATAATATAAGGACAGTTTTCATAGCAATTCCAGAAAAAGAATTCCAAAATTTCTTTGGAGGTTGGACTAGGTGCTGACATTGGTGCATAGCTTCCGAAGGGGAGTACTTTGAATGTGACCATAGTGACATTCTGCAATGAGGTATGTAACACTTTTTCTAGGATGAGTTCACAAACTTAGTAGTCAATTCTCATGTATTGTGTGGACCAATTCCTTACCAAAAAATCTCTTTCTGTATGTATGTATACATCCTATTTGTTCTATGTCTTTGGAGAAATAGACTAATATATTAATATATTATAAGCATTTGGTCACTTTATAAACATTTAATTCTTAAAATTAGCAGTAAGTTATGTAATCGTTTCTATAATATAATATTTATGGAAAATTATGAAATTTTTAAGACATTTGTCCCAGGATACATGGCTGATTTTTAACTCCTATCCAATGACTCAAATATCATTTTCTCTAAATGTTATTATGGATTTTTATATTTTTAAGGTACATATATGGTATTTCTATTTAGCTTTTACTTCTAAAGAGGCAAAGATTCTTATGATATGCAGTGATTTACTGTCCAGTGTGCAAATACAGAAACATATAGATGTAGACGGACATGTAGAGATATATCCACGCAGTCAGTAATGATCTATTTGTAAGTTATCTTGGAAGATCTATCCTTCACTGCCTAGATACACTCTACATATTTTCTAATATTTTGTTTTTCTTTCAACTTCTAGGTCCCATCCAGGTCTACACTGCTTATAAAAGAGAAGCAAATTAAGCACACACACAAATCCACTATGGCTGGTGAATGTCTGTCTCAAACCAGTTACAGATTCCTTTGTTTCTTCCCCACTTCCCCATTGCTTCACTTGACTAGCCTAATATACATTAAAAAAAAAAAAAAGTAGGCAAGTGTTTTAATAGTAAGACCCTCAATATGGAAAACTGTTGCAATATTGCCCAATGATATTGCCTATTCAAGCACCCAGAAAAATTGATTAAAACTGGGTAATAGTTCTGAAGATAATATAGGTAGGTAGGTAGGTAGGTAGGTAGGTAGATAGATAGATAGATGATATATAGATAGATAGATAGATAGATAGATAGATAGATAGATAGATAGATAGATAGATCAGCCTGTTTCCATGTCCTTAGAAAAATTTTCCACCTATGGTTTGTGAGTATACCTAGGTTATTGTGATTCCAGGTGAAATTATTCATGCAATTCATTCATTTTATTCTTTCAGCAAACATTGACTGGACCTTTCCATGTCATGGGCACATTTCTACACAGAGACCCAGCAATTGGTGTGCTAGTAAATACAGGCAGTCCCTGAGTTGCAAATGAGACATGTTCTACCTGTTTGTTCTAAAGTTGAATTTGTATGTAAATTGGAACAGGTACATTTACCTATTACTTGTAATAGACTCCATTCATAAATACAAGTTGTAAGTCAGTCAGATGTTTGTAGCTGGGGAACTTACTGTAATAGCCTACATTCCTAAGTGCAAGTTGTCTGCAAGTTGGATGCTTGTAACTCAGGGATTGCTTATATTTAACAACCAGCTCCCGAGGAAAAAAGTAGTTTTTGTTGACTCTTGTAGCAGAAATACACTTAAAATAACTGATTTTAATCTATTGGAATTATGTCAACCAGATCACAAAATTCCTGAAATTTTAACAATTCACTCTCGTGAGCTCATACAAACCAGCTCCAGGACACCACTGACCCAGCTGTGAACACATCAGGCAGGGCCATTCTCTCGTGGAGTGAACAGTCTAAAAGAGAGAAAAAAATAAATACCCATTTGAATAAACACATGGGGGAAGAAACAGGGATTGAGAATTGGTACTTTAAATACAATAGAAGGAATTGGAATGGTGATGATGAGAAGACATTTCAGAAATTATGACACTTATTAATCTGGAAAAAAAGATATTCGTTCTGAAAGTAAATTGTTATAGTGCATTTTAAGAAACAGACATTGCTACTTCAGGGGCTTATAATTCCTCCTTGTATACACAAACAACAGAATGCAGAAAGCCTAGTTTTACTGGGTGGGGATTTAATTTTCTATTATTCTGATGGTACTTAATAGTTTCACTTGGCTTCCCAGTTATTTATGTATATTCCCCTCCTCCTCTACTTCTTACGTTCTGGGATGTGATTCTAGTGAGATCTTTTTTTTGTTGTTGTTGTTGCAGTTTTTGGCAGGGGCTGGGGGGTTTGAACCCGCCACCTCTGGAATATGGGGCTGGCACTCTACTCCTTTGAGCCACAGGTGCCGCCCAGGTGGGGTCACTTTTATTATTTATTTATTTATTTTTATTTATTTATTTATTTTTTTGTGGGATAGGATCCTGCTCTGTTGCCTGGCCTAGCGTTCATTGGCCAAAGCTCACTGCAACCTCAGACTCCTTTTATCTGATAGAATACTTGGCAAATATTAACTGGATAAGATATACAGAATTTCTTATATTCCGTACACAGATATGGTATCACTTGGACTTGAGATTATTTTTGGTGGTACCTGCACAGTGGTTTTTTTTTGTTTGTTTGTTTGTTTTTAATAATTGCATCACTTTTGTCTTTTTTTTTAATTTACCTTTTCATCAACTAACAAGAAAATTTTAAAATGTTTGTAATAGTAACTATTCAGCATCTTCAATAGTTACCTAATTTTATATTATACAATGACAGAGTACGTTTTAGGCCTAATATACAATGAGAGAATACATTGAAGTCTCAAATTACTAAGTAAGTAATTTGGCTTGAGTTTAACAATAATGTTTTGCTTTTGCTGAATTTAGGGTTTTCTGGTCACATTTTGTTTAAGTTTGACTTTGAATTCAATTTACAATGTTAATTTAACTTCATTTAATTTTAAAGAAATGCAAGTATAATTAAGAGCCAATATAAAGAAACATGAGTAAAAGATAGTGTAAATGGATATATAGAAATCATAAAGTTGATGTGGGAATGACTGAGGTTTAGGAAACTGTTAGAATGACTTAGATCATTCCTTCCCAAAAAACTGGCTTTTGCCTATCCTCAGAAGCAGCAAAAGTGTATGATTTGAAGATGTATTTGGAATTCTCTTTTGACAAGGTCCACGTGATAACTGCTAAATCCGAGCTCTTTGATTTATACATAAGGAAAACAGGCTGAAGTGAGTTGAGCAAGAACATAACAGGAATTGAGTTCTAGGACCAGAATTCAAGCTAGAAAGGCTTGCCTCCAGCTCAAGAGTTCTTCCCACAACCTTGGGATTACTTCCAAAAATGCTTTCCTTTTTCCCTTTACTCTCTCATCTTAAAATCAGACTGTTCCCTCTGTAGCCAAATGAAGTTAATCTAGATCAGCAAATCATATTTTGAAGTGAAGCAGAGTAACTTGGTTTGATGAACTTCCCACGGGTAATTCATTTCCCCATGTTGGACTGTGAGACTCTTTAACCATTGCTGAGTATTGATTTCCTAGTGCAATTCATCCTGGAACCCAGGGTGTGAGCCTAGAGCCTGCTGTCTTAGAAGCCACTATGTGACAAGTCAGTACATGATGTTTGAGGTGGCTGGTCGTGTAGCTCAAATTAGATCACATATTTTAAATGGCTCTGTGTTTTCTCTGGTAACCATATATTGTCAGTCACTCAGGTCCCTGCTCGTATTTGAGTGTCAGGGATTTTCCTGCAGGACCACTTAACACAAAGTAGTCCACACTGCCCTTAGAGTGAAACATCTATTCCATATAGTCTGTATTTTACATGATACCAGTTCAAATACATAGTCCAAATGGTGTGCAAATCGAGTCTCATGATTTAGCAAAATTTTAAAGGAGAGAGAGAGAAACTTGTTTGTTAATTTTTTCTTTCTTTTTTATAATAAACCCAGTGGCCGAAATATCCGAGGTCTAATTTCAGAGCTTCCACTTCTCGGATTGCAGTTCCTGTCTATGTCCTTTCCTGTCACTGGGCCACGGTTTTCACATCTACTGTGGATAAAGTAAAACTTGTCATAAGTGATATAGTGGAGATTTTAGACAGTACAATTTAAAGGGCAAATATAAAAGTAACTTAAACCTGAAAGAATCACAAATCATATGTGATGTTAAGCTGTCAACATGAGAAAGCAAGGCTTTAACCATAAGTACATATAATAAAATAATCCTTAGCCGGGTTGTACTGTCTCTTAGTACTTTAACACAGTGTAGAATTAACTGTGGCAAAAACAGTAGGAGAAATGGCATTACTAGCTCTACAAAACTAGTGCTAACATTTATCGTTCGTTATTACCACTGCTTGTTAACTAAGTATTGCTAATTGATATCTGCTGCTTACTAGCACAGTCACCTTGGGTAATTTACATAATCTCATTAAACCTTGTTTTTTTTCACCTGTAAAACAGGAAAAATGATAGCAGTGGCTTCATGAGTTTGAATGGAGGGTTTCATTTGTTAATGCATGTAGATGGAACAGCTCTGGCACATGGTAAGTGTTCTATAAATGATAGCTTATTAATTAATTCATTCATTAATAAGCTAAAACAGCTTTGCTGCTAAGTAATTTGTCTGAAGTATCTTAGGTCATCGTCGCTGTGCCCTTTTTGATATATAATATTTATTTAACTAAATTATTAAAAATCAGAGTGAACGAAGGGAAAAACTGGGATTCAAACTCATATCTGTCTAAGCACCAAGTCTGAAGTCTAATGCATATGCTATTTTGGCTGCATGGGTCATAGATTATTCCCTTGGCTCTTAAGTTTGTAAGACATAGGAGAAATGATTGAAGGTAAGAGTGACGGAGGCTCACTGACCTTTTTATGTGGCATCATTCATGATCTTGAGATGCCTAATTTGAAAGCCTTTGGTCAATACAGTGGGGAAACATTTTGTTGTTGACTTTCCTCCTAATTGAATGCTTCTGAAGCTGACCCATTGATAATTTAAAGATCTGCTTGGCAAAAGGAGCTCTAAGACAAGTCATATCATTTAAAATAAACATCAAGGGATTAATAAATTGTGGTATATATACACCGTGGAATATTATGCAGCCTTAAAAAAAAGATGGAGATTTTACCTCTTTCATGTTTACAAGGATGCAGCTGGAACATATTCTTTTTAGCAAAGTATCTCAAGAATGGAAGAAAATGTATCCAGTGTACTCGGCCCTACTATGAAACCAATTTATAGCTTTCATGTGAAAGCTATAACCCAATTATAGCCCAAGAATATGGGGAAAGGGAATAGGGAGGGGAGGGGAGGGGGAAGGATGGGTGGAAGGAGGGTAATTGGTGGGACCACACCTATGGTGCATCTTACAAGGATACATGTGAAACTTACTAAATGCAGAATATAAATGACTTAACACAGTAACTAAGAAAATACCGTGAAGGTTATGTTAAACAGTGTGACGAAAATATGTCAAATTGTATATAAAACCAGTACTTGTACCCTACAATTGCATTAATGTACATAGCTATGATTTAATAATAATAATAAAAAAACTAATATTCTAAACCATAACATTTATATATTAAGTTTTACACATGTAAAATAAAGAAATGCTTGACTGGCTTTTTGTACCTAAGTTGTATTTATCCTATATACCAGAAGACCTAAGTGTTATCTACAAAATAGCTAAGATGACTGAAAGTTCATTAGAGCACAACTTTTTACTGGGTACCTATGATAAGAAAAGAATTAAAGAATGCAAAGATTTCTTGGCCAGACTGAACCCCTTTTAAAAAGAGAATAACCAAAGAAGATTTTCTTTTAAGCACACATTGATGCTGCCCTTCTGTTAACTAAATAATCAGTTAACACAAGTCACTTTTTCATGTAATCTTATCATGTCTTTTGTTGAGACAAAGATACACACTATCTCTACCTTGGAAAGGGAAGCATGACATCTAGTGGAACTGGGGTAATTATCCTACTTTTCCACACAAAGGTCCAATCTAGCATTAAACACAAATACTTCTTTTTTGACTCTTAAAACTCTAGCAAAAAATACCAGTCTTTTGGAAAACTACAGGAGACAGATCAAATACAACCTTTAAATTGTAATGTCTGTAGAATTATTTATTATTTTAATATTATGCTTAATCCTGGAAGCAAGAGTATCAAACCTTTGCCTTTCTAATAGGTTCTACAACATGGCAATTATTCCAAAAACACTTTGCAATTAAAAGTAGTGTTTTCCAGTTGAGAATAAACAATTTGTAAAAACACTTTTAAGGAACTGAAACCTAGTTTATCAGTCATTACTTAGAAATACTTAGTGTCTCAAACTTTTTGGGAACAAAGCAATTTATTCACAAATGAATGAGGCAGGCAGGCAGGTGGGGAGGGACACATGAACTTCAGGGACATCAGATAATCAAGACAAGCGTCTATCTGATGCAAGTATTTAGAAACGTGTTTAAAATCAACAAAATCAAACTGGAGTCATCTCAATGGATCAATGTTCTTCCTATTGCCTCACGCTTGCATTTTAAATCATACAGAATTTGTCCTCTTTTACTATTACCGGTAAATGTTTTGATGCTTTTATATTGTCAAAAGAGGTAGGAAAGAAGTTGAAAACTCTCAACTAAAAGGATATCCAACATACCCATAAGGCAGCAAAGCAAACCCTATTCCAACTCTGCTAGTGATAGCACTGCTAGTCACAAAGTTGTTTAAGTTCTGAGAGACAAGATCAAACTAAAAAGGCAAACAAGTTTCCGCAATGTATGGCTGATGCACAAGCTAAATACAATAACTTAATATGAACTAAATTTTACGTACATCGCACTTCAAATAAATCAGATTGCTATAATCATAATGCTTATCTCTCCATTAAGCAAGTTCAAAATTTTTAGAAATTCAAAATGAAGCACTTAGGCACTCTATGCAAGTACCGTTGTTTCTGAGGTGGAAAGAGAACTTGGATCTCGATCTTGACTGGATATCCTAGAAGGAACCTGCCAAAACTTGAACGAGTCATCTAAACCTGTAACAAAAAGAAAACTGTTAACACAGACCCTCTCCTGTGTACTATAACTACTAATGAAAAGAATACTCAATATAGGAAACCAATCCAAGACTAAGGAAAAAAAATACTTTAACCGATCTGGCTTGTGAGATAGACTATTATTTAAAAAAAAGAACAAGAACTAAGGTAAGAAGTTTCTTAACGTGCGTAAGAATCACTGAGAGCTTGTTAAAGCAGTTTCCAGGAGCCCTAGTCCCAGAGATTCCAATGCCCTAGGTCAGAGTGGGGGCCACGAATATGCATTTCTAACAAGCTCATGGAAAACTCCACTGCTGTTGGTTCAAAGGTCATGTTTTGAGTAACTGATTCAGAGAACCCCAAAGAAGTAAGTCATTTTCCTAATAGAAGCATTTATTTAAAATGTGCAAACCATCTTCTGAATACTTCCAAGAAGTGAACACAAAAACAAATTATTAATTCCGCATTTAATTACTTAAGGGTAAAAAAAAAAACTTCATGTCTACAACTTATTGCTAAATGGCTCAGAAAAAAATATGAACATAATACATTTATGCACACATATGTAGGGTAAGAAATAAATAACAACAAATGTTAGCATTTGGGAATTTTTTGTACTATTCCTGAACCTTTTCTGTAAATGTGGAATCATGTCAAGATTCTTAATAATTACTTTAAAAAAGTTAACTTAAAATACAAGATATTTTTATTATAGAAAGTCCCCAGCTTTACAAATTAGCTGAATTTGCATGTAAGTTGGAAGAGGTATGTTTACTTATTTATTACCAATAAGTGCCTCCATTTGTACTTGTGAGTCATATGTCAGTCAGAAGTCTGTTAACTCAGGGGTAGACTATATTAACCTATTGTGATAAAATAATTATTTTTATGTGCTTTTAAGATCTCATGCTTATCTCATGCTTATCAAGTCTAAGAAACTCTAAAAGTGGAAGTAAAAAAGATTTCAGCAAAGTATTTTGAAAAATGACTAATAACTCATTTATTAAAAATAAACATCTTTTTGGCACATTAGCAAAATGAATTAGAAAACTTAGTGGGAACAGATCTTATTCATAGGAATGGTGAAAATAACTGTAGATTGCCTATAAACAGAAGTTTCAAAAAAGTTTAAGACATTAATAGGAAGAAAAGAACTAGAAAGCTACTGAAGGACATAAAATAACTTATGAAACAATAAGTTGTCAAAAAAATGGTTTCCATGAAGAATTTATAACAGGGCAAAATGCTTAGGCCATATTTAATAAAAGAAAGGAATACAAAAATGTACATCAGTTAGGAACATGATCACATAAAACAAACAAAAGCTCTACAGAGAAAGAAGACAGGAAGAGAAAAACAACAGAGGTGCCAGTGCAGGCCTGGAGAGGAGTGTTTTTCCCTGTGTACTTTTCATTATTTTCCAATTTTTTTTAATAAACATGTTTTTAACAGTTTTTGAAAAATTTTATAAAAATTAAAATATATTATACTTACTATTTAAATCACTGCCTTCTGAAGTTGCACTGAAGGCAGAAAAGTCAAACATATACCGTCCTAGGTAACAATGTTTTACCATATGATTCAAATGTTCGTAAAAATGGCAGTGATATAAAAGGGCCTGAAGGGCAGGTTTCCCTACGAGCGATACGCCTGAGTCCTCATCATGGACACAGGGACCCTGTAGGGAAAAAGAGAAACAGTGATTCATCACATAATTTCTTCAAAAAGATCCACTATCTCCTCTCAAGGAAACAAGTGTCCCAGAAGCTACCATGTTCCTCTCACTCTGCCTCTGCCCTTGCACGTGAACTGCTGGATTCCATGACTCTAGGATGGTCCTTGCTGCCCAAAGACCCACTGATGAAAAAAAGTCGATCTATTCTACCTCTTGGGGGGCCATTTAAAATGTTTCTATGAAATGATCAGCTTTAGGGCAGCACCTGTGGCTCAAGGAGTAGGACGCCAGCCCCATATACCTGAGGTGCCGGTTCAAACCCAGCCTGCCCCAAAACTGCAACAACAACAACAACAACAACAACAACAAAGAAATGGTCAGCTTTAACCAACTAATCATATACTTGAGCCACAAACACAGGAAAAGCAGTATTTTTCAACTTATGCTTAATAGTAAACTAATAAGTATTAACATATCTGAAATAATGTGGTTGAAGTAATTATGTTCAAAAGTATTTTTGAAGCTATCAATAAGCCAGATAAAATGAAAAGGTTCATCAATATCCACAGCAAAACCTGTTTGCCACATACTTCCCACTGAATTAACCCTGACAAGGAAAAATAAGCACAACTACATCCACATGCACTATGCCTGCCACCAGGAGGTCAAGAATGTATTACACAATTTTATCTCTTCGCATTTTTCTTCAAATAATTTTTTATGCTGCCACTCACTACCTTTCTTGGAATGTCCAATGGCAAAAATCAAGCAATGACAATTGGCTTAAAGTTTACAAATAATCCCACTGGTAGTTTATAAATATTTCTGTGTTCTGCAAAATGATAATCAAAAAAGTTAAGATTTTAAAACAGATCGTAAGAGAAAAAAATTAAAAAAACAAAACTACAATTCTTGTCAATAAGAAAGGTCAAAATATTTTCAGAAGTTTACCTTGAAGATTTGTGTATATCTTTTCTCACCGCTCCCCCATCACCAGTAAAAGGGTGATATAAAAACTTACTCTTCAGGAAGATACACAAGGAATTCACAAATTAAGGTATAATTTACACTAACTAGGTTATTTCCATTAACACTTCTTTTTAAGGATATTTATATGTATCATCATTAAACCTCTCATTTCAATATTAAACCTCTCATTCAATGAAAACCTCTCATTACAATTTTCAACTGGCTGTTGCTATGCTCTCACAAACCTATCCCACACTGTGAGCCTCTTCTTCATAAAGAGAGCAGTTTACATAAGAAATAAGGCTATTTAACAAACAGCCAACATGACAGCCACTGTTACAGCAAATTTAGAGGGTGAAGAAGCAGATAAAGCAGAAAGATAAGGAAAACAAGATCATAACAGCTCCCATTTGTTAATCAAGACACATGTTACAGGCAATGTGACCCATTGTGTATTACCTTATTTAATTATCTAAGGTGAAGTAGTCATCCAAAATCACAGAGCCAATCTTAATATTCATAGCTTTAAAAAATTCTTTTAAGCAAGTTATAACATTCTTAAAAGTACAAAATAGGCCAAACACGTAAGAGATCTGTAATAGCTACTTAAAACACAAATTAAAAACCTCATCATATTAACTCAGGGAAGGAATTAACAACCAAGATGAGAATTACAATTGAGCTAAGTTACTAGCTTAGTGTCAAACACCTAAAAAAATTCAATAAATCAAAAAGCCAAAATAATTAAAGTGGTATAAAACCATTTTTAAATAGATTTAACAATCATGCCTAGAACAATCTTTAAATATTACATAGATTATATAAAATTCAAAATTTTTTATGTTTGTAAAGTTGTATCTATATAATTGCTTCCTCTATCAGGTATAGCCACATTCCTAAATAACAAAAGTTCAATGAAAAGTTATAAAGAAAAAAAAAAAAAAAAAAAGAAAAGTTATAAAGAAACAAACTGTATAAATCTTGAAAACAAAAAATCTTGACTATTTACAGCTCTTCAAGAGCTCTTCAGTCTAATTTTTATACTGTTAAGGACTACTGAAGGTGATGGCTATAACCATCTGTTAGCCAGAGAGAAGTTATAATACCACAGTCTTCTAAATTTCAACCTTTTCTTAGTTATAAGTATTTTCAAAGTTAATAAGAAGTTATATGGAGAGGGGTACTGAATTTCACTATATGTTCTATTACCTTTTAAACTGTATGTATTTGTTACTTGAAAAAAAAATTTCTCCTAAAAAATTCAATTAGCACATTTAAATATCTTCAAATTCTCAAAAGAAAAGCAAATGATATGTAAATATCACGTAACTGTTACTTATTTGTCTGATTTATTTTAACTCAGCATTAAGCCTGAATCCACACTCTGTACCTGCCAAACCTTCCTCGTGGCAATGGCATATTATCCACGGGGCTTCACTAAGGCTGTCACTAAGGCTGTCGAGCCGAGTCAAGCCGAGCACATGCACAAACGGTGGCCTAACTCAGCCCTTCACAGATGACCAATGGCACAAGGGCCACAACAATGATGCCCTTCACACATGCAATGGGCCCTGCTCCACAGATCTATCAGAAACTGATGGGGCTGTCTTTAATGCAGTGAGGAAATCAGCACAATGAGATCTAATTGCTCTGTCTTAACACCTGTCTCTGTCCCCTTATCAGCTGTCCGCAGGAGAGTGCTGGCCCTGCCAGATCTTCTGCTGAGAAGAATAGTAGGAGGAGAAAAAAATCTCAAGTCACCCCAAGTGCCACTACAAATAAATATAGAAAGAAAACTGCAAATTAATTATGCACAGAAAGCTCCAATTAATTTGAAAACATTGTTCTCAAGGATGCAGTAAGTTAGAATTTTAAAATACATGTTTTAATCCTAGTGCCACACTGCTAAAATGCCCATTAGCTATGACTAAAAAGAAACTAGAAGCAAAGAATTAAAGAACACAGAATTAAGTTTTTCAGAAGGAATCACTTTTATATATAAAAATATCATAACATGTATAACCCAAAGTCTATTTAATAAAGACCTCAGGCCAGGCTCAGTGACTTAAGCTCAGTGACTTAATCCTAACACTCTCGCGGGATGAGAAGATAGGATTGCTTGAGGTTAGGAGTTCAAGGTCAGCCTGAGCAAGAGTGGGACCCTGTCTTTACCAAAAATAGAAAAATTAGTGGGGCTCTAATAATTATTAACCTCCTATGTTCTTTTCAGTTTTGGCTTCCATAGCTTTACTAAAACACAGACTGCAGATGAAGCCCCATTGTCAGAAGGTAGTAATACAGAAATTATGAGGAAATCAGTGGGGAAGTGGCCTGGGATTTATAATAACCGGCTAAGTTAACCTGGATTTGTAAAGTTTGAAGAGATGAACCTTCCAGGAGTTAAATGCAATTGGTGCCTTGACAAACACCAGGATCCAAGCTTTAGGTGATGCCCCAGAAGCTGCCCTTGCTGCAGCTCAGCTTGATTTACTAACTCCTCTAAGAATATATTCTAAAATTTAAAACCCCTTAGATTTATATAGAAGCCTCATGAATGAAGTGCAACGTGATGATAAATACACACTTGTAAGATGGGGATATATGGACAGGTAAAAAGATAAGAGCACATCTTCACAGTAGGCACACTTTTGTATCCTCCAAATTATGTAAAAATCATAAATTATAAAAATGTTAGCTAACTATTTACTGACATGAACATTCAGAACATGAAACAAAAAACTAGTCCAACAGAAAACAAAGAAAGAAATTATGACCTATACTATACACTAAGCAGAAAAAAAGATGTAAATACAAATGTACCTGTATATTTAACTACAAACAAATTTGTTTACTATTATTCAGTTAGAAAGGCAATAAGCATGAAGGGTAAGAGAGACTGCCTAGACAAAAAGCAAAGGTGACTATCTGTGTGATTTAGGGCAAACTATTTAAACCCCTTATGCTGAAGATTTTAAGCCCGTAAAATGAGGATACTAATAGTTCACAACTCAAACTATTACACAAGTTAATATGTGTGAAGTTTCTAGAATATGGTATAGTATAAATAAACATCAAGTTAGCTATTATTAAAAGTATTTTTAATGCTACAGAGAAGAATTTTTAAGTATGACTATGCCTAAGAAAATGTCTAGATTCTATTTTAAGAGATTCTTGCCACCTTGTATTATCAGTTTGATAATTTTATCAGTAATGGAATACATAAATGCTAAAAATTTATCACCAATTAATATCAAATACCTGCTAGGTTGATAATTATTTAAAATCACTCACCTGCCAAGTATAATCCTTTATAATTTCTGCAGGCATTGGAATTACAAGGAGATTCTGAAGAATAAATGCAGCCTGGAAAAGTTTATTTAAAAAAAAGTCAATACTGCCATCTTGTTGTCATCTCTGAAATAACCAATACATTGTAATCTAGTAGCAAAAGACGTATCTCTGGTCACCTGGCATGTGCTGAGAGGTCATTATGAGAATTGCCAAACTGCATTTCCTATTAGGTGATGACTTTATTATAGGTAACATAAAAGGATTTCATTAACAAATATATTCTTTCCTATTTAAGAATTTAGTTTTATTCAAAAAATGATTAGCATAATATAAACTGATTTGATAATATGCTTTCAGGTTTCTATCACCTCCTTACAGACTACACATACATATACACCCTCTTTCCACTCTCATACAGACTCCTCTAAAAAAATTGCTAAATAGAAATACAAACCACAAACAGACATCCAGCTTAACTCACTAGGACCTGAAGATGATAAAATTAGGTAATCATAAAAATAGCAAAGCTTTAAAGTTGATAAATCAAGAGGAATCTGGGAGTGTGAGCATAACTATGCTAGAACATGGAGGCCAACCACAAAACTCACCTGGGGACTGGCTAATGGTAGAACCACAAACTGCTATTTTCTTCATAAGCCTCTAAGTACTATTGAATTACTGTGTTACAATTATTTGCAAGAATGATCACTTTAATGAAGTAGAAATAAAAAGAAAATTTTAAACTACTAAGAATTAAAATAGGGTTTACTTTTCCTACATTTTATATGAAAAAGTTATTTTGACAGCACTTGAGATTTTATAAACATCAGAGACTCATGAATGATAAAGGAATTAAGTAATTTTTTTTCTGTGAACTACTTTTCAATTCACTTTAAACTGTACTGTATTCTGGTTTGATCTTATCAGAGTAAAGAACTCCATTATTTAATGTGAATTAATGTCTTCTTAAATTCTCTACTGTCATTTTACTGGGGTTTGCTGAACCCAGAAAAGATAATGGTCAGTGACCACTCTACAGTGTCGAATTAAGGAGTCAAGTAAGGTTTATAGACACTACCACAATGCATTTCTAAGGGAAAAAAGGGAGAGGGTGCTAGAAAGACAGACATACCTCCCGGCGCACCATGCTACATTCCGACTGGTCCAGAAGAATGTTTACCACGGTTCCCCAGAGCCCACCAGAAATGTTCTGACAACTGTTCGCCAAGGCCACACACCCAGTTTCAAGGGAGGTCAGCGCTGACCCTAACCCCAGTGAAGTGAATCTCACCTGTTCACATCAAAGAGAAAGTGGGTGAGAAAGAATCCTGACAAATTCTTAATTTTTCTGGTATATACAACATCATACTCTGTTAAGTATGATATTGTTTATACAATCCTAAATTATAAAAAACACTTACAGAAGACAGGTCTTACAAGGTTAGAAACAAAAATCCTAATCCATGACATAAGAAGGCAATAAAATAGAAAGAAAAAAAGCTAAATACAGAAAGTGTAAAAAAAAAATCGCAGAAGTCAAACATGATTTGAGTATTACAATTTTAATATAGTTTTTTCCTTTCTTAAAATGTGTATTCTTTTTTTGGCATCCTCTGTATTAATGTAAGCAAATGCCACACTAAGTAGGTATAAATAAGCATAAATTTTATTAATAACAAGCCTTCTTTAGGGAAAACATATAGCACTTACATATCTTTCTTTTCTTCTTTCAAAATAATTATTTTTTATTTTATTTTTTTTTTATTGTTAAATCATAGCTGTATACATAGTGCAATCAAGGGGTACAATGTGCTGGTTTCATATACAATCTGAAATATTCTCATCAAACTGTTGAACATGGCCTTCGTGGTATTTTCTTAGTTATTGTATAGACATTTGTGTTCTGCATTTAGTAAGTTTCGCCTGTACCCATTCTAAGATGCACCATAGCTGTGGCCCCAACAATTACGGTCCCTCCACCCCAATCTATCCTCTCCCTTCCCCTTTCTTGGCCCTTTACCGATATTCTTGTGCTATAGTTGGGTTACAGCCTTCATGTGAAAGCTATAAATTAGCTTCATAGTAGAGCTGAGTACACTGGATACTTTGTCTTCCATTCCTGAGATACTTTGCTAAGGAGAATATGTTCCAGCTCCATCCATGTAAACATGAAAGAGGTAAAGACTCCATCTTTCTTTAAGGCTGCATAGTATTCCATGGTGTACATATACCACAGTTTGCTAGTCCATTCATGGGTCGATAGGCACTTGGGCTTCTTCCATGACTTAGCAATTATGAATTGGGCTGCAAGAAACATTCTGGTACAGATGTCTTTGTTATTTTGTGATTTTTGGTCTTCTGGGTATATATCTAGTAAAGGAATTATAGGATCAAATAGCAGGTCTATTTTTAGATCTCTAAGCTTTCTCCAAACATCCTTCCAAAAGGAACGTATTAGGGTACATTCCCACCAGCAGTGTAGAAGTGTGCCCTTTCCTCCACATCCATGCCAACATTTCTGGTTTAGGGACTTTGTTATGTGGGCTACTCTTACTGGGATTAGATGATATCTCAAAGTAGTTTTGATTTGCATTTCTCTGATGATTAAGGATGATGAGCTTTTTTTCATGTGTCTGTAGATTGTGCATCTGCCTTCTTTAGGTAAGTTTCTGATCAAGTCCTTTGTCCACCCTGAGATGAGATCACTTGTTCTTTTCTTGCTAATACATTTGAGTTCTCTGTGGATTCTGGTTATTAAACCTTTATGGGAGGTATGACCTGCAAATATTTTCTCTCATTCTGAGGGCTGTCTGCTTGCTTTACTTACTATGTTCTTGGCTGTGCAGAAGCTTTT
>CAUYPK010053982.1:0-38791 GCA_963574355.1 Loris lydekkerianus | reverse complement strand
AGCCGAGGTGGAAAATGCAGCAGCCACTGGTAAATTTCAAAAATAAAAATATATACCCAAAACAATTATAATAATTGAGGAATCAGTAGGTTAAATGCTTTTCAATATTTATTGCTAAAGAAAAACTGTAAACTAGCAACAACGCCTACCTCTTCAGCTCAGCCGCGACTTGTGGACTGAGCTGAAGCACCGCCCCCTCAAGCAGACAGCAGAAGACGACTGGAGACTATGTGCATTTGATTAGGTGCACGTGCACCGAATCAAATAACCTGTATGATCTGAGTATAAGCCGAGTTCAGGTTTTTCAGCACAAATTTTGTGTTGGAAAAAACTCTGCTTATACTCGAGTATATACGGTATATACACCACCAGAAATGGGAAATTTACATCCTTCTTGGTAGCAAATGACAGGAGTCCGCAGGGAGTTTATTGGTTCACATAACTGAATAGTGTAAGGGTAGGTCCTGCCTTCAGGAACAGCTGGCTCCAGGCGCTTCAGAGTCATCAGCACTCTGCTAGCTTCCATTTGTAGGCCCTGCTTCTCTCCTGTTGGCCTCAGCCTCAGGCAGCCTCTCCAAAGGAGTAGCAAGGTGGGCTGTAAGACCCTCCAGCCTTCCACTGTACTAGTTTAGCATCCTCAGAGAAAGCAAAAATTATTTTCCTGATAACTTTAGCAAAAAAGCAAAAACAAAAGAACCACCAAGGTATGAACCTGTTTGCCTCCTTTGGATCACACATCCAGGCATCTTTGAACCAATGACTGAGACAGAGTTCAGCACTTTGACTGGGGTGTGTACCTAGAACCCCTGTGGGGTTAGCCCAGCATGAATCCCTTGTATTGAAAGCAAGGGCAAGGCAGTTTCCAAAGGAAACGTGCATGTCGAATCCCCAAGGGGAAATGGATGCTGGCCAGGTTCCCCAAGATTCATATTTCCAGGCAACTCGGGGAGCTCCTGGGCCAGAAGTTAGGGGTGGCATCAGGAATGCCCCTGCCCTGCCCTGCTCCCCTGCCCTTTGCTCTTGTGTTCTTATTTAATTTTCTCGTGATAGGCCATGTGCTGCTGTCTTACAGATGAGACAAGTGTCTCATCTTGGATCGTGATCTCTGGATTTGCCTTTGTGGGCTCAGTTTCTTCATCTGCAGAATGGGGATTAGGGACCTGGAGTTTTGGAGTGGTGGCTAAAGTTCTCTCTGGTTCCTAAGTTCTTTTATAACAGCATTTTCCCAGCAGGAGAGAGGAGGGATACAGTGATCAGCTGGTAACCAGGAGGGAAGGGAAGAGCCTGGGGGAGGTCCTCTGCTGGCTGCTGTGTGGCTGTCTCATAGGGAGCCCCCAGCCCCTGACTGGCCCCTTGGGTGGGGCAGGGCTCCCAGCTGGGAGGGTTGCCCCTGCCTCCTCCAGGCTGGCCCTGCACTAGCACAAGGGGAAGGATTGTTCCCACAGAGGTTCCTGGGCCAGAAAACACAAGTGGCCACTGTGTATCTGCTCTCAAGGCTGTGGGCTGAGGCTTTAGTCATTGCTGCCAGCAGTGGAGGGCTGGCTTGGGGCTCCTCCCGTCCTCTGCTGGACCCCAGCCTTGTCTTAGCTGGTGGGAGAGATGGACGTCAGAGGCCCACAGACAGCCACTTGTTCTGTATGTGATTTCTTTTATTATTTATTCATTTTTGAGACCAAGTCTTACATTCTGTCACCCTGGGTAGAGTGCCAGGGCATCATCATAGTTCACAGCAACCTCAAACTCCTGGGTCCAAGCAGTCCTTTTGCCTCAGCCTCCTGAGTAGTTGGGACTGCAGGCATGTACCACCATGCCTGGCTAGGTTTTTTTTAATTACTGTTATTTTTAGTACAGATGGGGGTCTGACTCTTGTTTAGGCTGGTCTCGAACTCCTGAGCTCAAGCAATCCACCTACCTCAGCCTCCCAGAGGGGTAGGATTATAGGTATGAACCATCGAACCTGGCCCTGGATGTGATTTCTTGCCTGTCAACTCCCGTAGTACCCGTCTACTTGGACTACTGGTAGCTTTCCAAGACCCACTCACTCTTTAAAATGGCCTGACATCAAAGTGTGGAGAGAGCTGGGGTATCATTTCCCTGCCCTACTTTTGTATAGAGGGGAAACTGAGGTCCAGAAAGGACTTTTGCAGATTTTACAGGCACCTCTGGCTAAGTGGTCAGGTACGTGGCCTTTAAAGCCCCACAGGCCAGAATTCACCTCCCAGTCCTGTTATGTGCCTGCTATGTGACCTTGGGCTAATTGCTTTCTCTCTCTGAACATCAGTTTATATATATATATATATTATATATTACATATATTATATTATATATTTTATATATATATTATATATATTACATATTATGCATATGTAATTATGTATTATGTATATGTAATATATATTATATATATAAAATAGGGCTCTTAATAAAGAGATCAAATGGTATCTTCTTACAATGCATATATATAATATGGTATATTATATGGTATATATGGTATATTATATTAAATGGTATCTTCTTATAATACATATATAATACATATATAATATATAATATATATAATATTTATAATATATATAAAATAGGGCTCTTAATAAAGAGATCAAATGGTATCTTCTCATGTCCTCTCTTGGGTCTAGTGCCTTTTCAGGTTCCCCTGAGGCAGAATGGCTCTGGCTTGTGCAATCTCAGCTGTCTCAGCAATTGTCCTGAGGTTGCACTTCATTGGCTGACTTGATCACATGCCTATTTTTGAGCCAATCACTGTGACCAGAGGGAATGCAATGTTCTGATTGGCCAGAATGAGTTGCCCACTGACTTTTGGATCAATGGGCCATGGAATCAGGTTCACTGTAGGTCAGTGACTGGCAGTGGGGGTGGATTAGTTCCACTGAAGAAAAATCAGGGAAGTGCAAATTATGCAATGGGAAGGCAATGATTCCCACATGAAAATTCTCCTAGGCAGAAGCTGTCTTGTTCACTAGAAAAGTGCTTCACACTTCATTTTGCCAAGTAAACAGTGGTTGGATGAATGGATAAGGAATATAAGAAGCTTCCTAGCATCATCATGTAGTGAAGAGAACAGTGACTGGAGTCAGACACCACCACAACTCGCAATTCTGGTGGTCTTGATACCTCTCCCTTAGTCTGCTTGCTTGGAAAATGGGCGCCCTGGCTGATGCCAACTGTAATGGTTTGTTGGCAGATTGAATTCTGGCTGAGCACGTAGAAGCTGCCAGTCACTCTCGCAGTACGAGTGCTCCCTATTGGCTATCATCATCATTTATCTTTAGCAAAAGGAGATGGAGCTTGGAATCCTGGGTACTTGCCAATAAGGGTCCTTGGGAAGTGATTGGGAGCTTTGAGCCAGGTGGGCTTGCAGTTGGATCTAGACTTTGCCTTTCACCCTCACTTGCTGTGTGACCTCAGACCAATCATCCCACCTCTCTGAATCTCAGTTTCTTATCTGCAAACTGGGACTGGTAATATTTCAAGGGCTAGATGGAGGATGAAGTGAGAAATATCATTTATGATCTGTCTTGGCTTACAGTGAGGACTTTGTAGGGATCCAGCCCCCATAAAACCTGTGAGTGTCCCCAGTGCTCGGCAGTGATGAGGGAATGAAGAAAGTAAAGACAATAGAAATAGAGTAGAATTTATAGAGTGGGGCCCCGGGAATCAACGCCTTTTGTGCGAGAGACAGAGCGACCCCAAATTCCAGAGGCACTCAGTTTTTATTACTTCTCCTGATCAGCAAATGGGTGTTTGCAACAACATACATCATCCTTGTGGTTTCTAATGCCCCAATTCTCCATTACCCACTCAATTGCTCTTTAGCTTCTTTCATTATTTTTACTTCTTAGGATGCTTATCAATTTAACAGGATTACAGAAAACGAAGGAAAAGTGAACATGGACTTTGGGGTTAGACGCCACCCAGTTAAATCCTCTGTGGTCCTGTGGGGCAGATTAGTTGACACCTTGCTCATTAGTTGATGGGTTTCTTTTTTTTTCCTTTCTTTCTTTCTTTCTTTTTTTTTTTTGTAAGAGACAGTGTCTTTGTTTGTCGCCCTCAGTACAGTGCCATGGCATCACAGTTCACGGCAACCTTCACCTCTTGGGCTTAGGCGGTTCTCTTCTCTCTCAGGAGTCCTCAGCCTCCTTAGTAGCTGGGACTACAGGTGCCCACCACAACTCCCGGCTATTTTTTTGTTGCAGTTTAGCTGGGGCCGGGCTTGAACCCACCACCCTTGGTATATGGGGCTGGTGCCCTGCTCACTGAGCCACAGGCGCCACCCTAGTTGATGGGTTTCTAAGCCATGAGGAAAAAAGGTGAATCGTTTTATCTCACACCCATAAAAACTAGTCTTTCTTACCCAATGAGTCAGCTGTACGTGCTGTCCTAAAATGGCTTTAGGCCCCAGCCAGACCCTTATGCACCTTTTTTTTTATTATCACTTTTTATTAAATCATAACTTTGTACATAGATGCATTTATGGGGTTCAGGGTACTGCTTTGATATACAATGTGAAATGCTTACATTGAACTAAGTAACACCTTCATCACAATTATACTCATTTCTTAATAGATTTGAAATGTACCATTGCATCATGCATATATATTAGGTGAGGTCCTTCCAAATACCCTTCCTCCGCCCATATCCTCCCTCTCCTCCCCTCTCTCTCCTCTTCCCTTCTACTTTCTGGACTATACTAATGTTTTGCTATTCATATGAGTGTGTGGGTGATTATATATTGATTTCATAGTAGTATTGAATACACTGGATACTTTTTTCCCCATTCTTAAGATACTTTACTAAGAAGAATATGTTCCAGCTCCATCCAGGTAAACATAAAAGATGTGAAATATCCATCTTTTTATGGCTACATAGTATTCCATGGTGCAATTTGTTAATCCATTCATGGGTCGATGGGCACTTGGGCTATTTCCATGTCTTGGCAATTACGAATTGGGCTGCAATAAACATTCTGGCCTTATGCACCTTTTTTCTGGGGTCGTTTTAGGCCCCAGTGATGCTCTTATGAACATTTTTCTTGGGGTCCTTTCTGCCTCCAGCCAGGCCCTTGAAGATCTTTTTCCTGAAGTCCTTTGATGTTTGTGCTAAGCTGTCTCATGAAGCCCCCACTATAGTATGTTCTTTGTGGAGGCTCATGTCCTCTCCCATTATCCTGCATACCTGACCAGGATCATAATACTTTTCATACAATTATTTCATTATTATGTCAATCTAACTCTGTTCCCATATTCCTAACTTCCCTAATGTTCACTCACATAGCTGTTTCTATCATCAGCCATTATGTTGTGTGGCCTCAAGGTGACAGATTGCTGCCTCAGCCAGGCTGTGAAGGAATTTAATTTTGACCGGGTTACTCATGGGTCCATAGTTTCTACTAACCCATCTCTGGCAGGCGCTGGTCTCTGTGGAGTCTGAGGGAAGTGCTGGGCAGTGGGTGTGCCCCGTGTTAACACTGGCATCCGGCTGGGGGCCAGCCTTGTGGTCAATGCTGCCTTTCAGGTGGCAGGAAAGGCAGGGTTTGTGCACTCATGGAAATGGTCCCGCCTGGGCCTCCTCTATGTTCAGGAGAAAACATCCCTTTTCAGGAAACCCAGGAAAAGGTGACTTGCAGCCTTCACCAGCTCTCAGGAGTGAAAAGTGAAAGATTGACCAGCATGGTCAGGGCAGCTGTCTCGGTCACTTGCCTTAGCTTTGGCTACCCACTAAGCCCTCAGCCTCCTGTCTGTAAGGGAACAGAGCTAACCTAACTCCTTTCTGGGTTTGGAGAGGGGGAGAAGGGAGAGGAGTTATACAGGAGTGAATGGTTCCTTGCTTAGCTCTCTAGTGGGGATGTTAAAAAAAAATCAGCTTTACAGGAAATGAAAAGGGAAGTACGGAATCAGTTATGTGTATGTGAAAAAAAGAGAAGGTATGTACAAGAGAGAGAATGCATGTGTGTGCACACCCCAATTATTTAGTTTATAGGTTTCTAAGACGTTCTAAGTTTAGGGGGAGAGAACCCCACTGAAGTAGGGCCCAGGGTACAGATAAATTGTAGAGCAAAGACTGGCCCTGGGAATGGCCCTATATGAAATTCCCTTTCCTGAATGGGGCTCTTGGCCCTAATGTGGGAGGTGTCATAGATTTTGGCTCAGGAGTGACTTTGATGGAAGAATGTGGCTGCCAAGAGTGTGCAGACCTATCCTTGGGACTGCCAGTGTCCCAGATCCACTCTGGCTCAGTCTCTGCATCTGTACATGAAAGAATAATAGCACCTACAGCATCCATTGAGATAAATGAATTACCATGTAAGGAGTGTAGACCCGTGTCCCGTGCAGGTAAATGTGAAACTGTTGTTATCACTGGGGGGGAGTCTGGGGGCTTTGCAGTTCAATTAATGAAACAATTCCTTAAATTGAGAATTAAGTGTACGAAATGCACACAAACATAAAATTGCCTATTTACATCACCCCCTCAGCATTACTTCCTTCCAGAAGGTTCCCTGGAACAGGGTTAGATGCCCTGGCCCAGTTCCCAAACCTGGTCATTAGGACAGTATCTTGTCACTTTCAGGAAAGTGCTGTCTCTCCAGCTACCTTGAACTGGCCAGAGAGAAGGTGGCTCTGTCTACATATAGTGGGTGCCCTTTGTAGGGCTGGCCCAGTAGCTCTCACAAGTGTTGACATCTGATTTTAGGGGCTTGTGAGTTCTGGAGATTACAGGGAGACCTTGTATAGTAGTGGGAAGTGCACAGAATTTTGACATTAGGTGACCCACATACAAATTCTGGTGCCACTTTTCTAGTTCCCATCATATTTCTTTCTTTTTTTTTTTTTTTTGCAGTTTTTGACCAGCCCTGGGTTTGAACCCACCACCTCTGGTATATGGGGCTGGCACCCTATTCCTTGAGCCACAGGTGTCGCCCTCTTTTTTGAGACAGAGTCTCACTTGGTCTCTCTTGGTAGAGTGCGATGGCATCATAACTCAAACCTCAGACTCTTGGGCCAAGTGATTCTCTTGCCTCAGCCTCTCAAGTAGCTGGAACTATAGGTGCCCACTACAACGCCCGAGTATTTTTAGAGGCTGGTCTCACTCTTGCTCAGGCTGGTCCCATCACATTTCTTCTTTAAACTTGGGCTTGGGCGTTCATTTGTAGAATGGGGGAAATTGAGGTGCTGGTCGTTGTGATGATCACGTGACTGACTGTGCATTGTCATCTGTGGAGTAGGGGCTAGGCCTGCAGCAGTATCTCACCCGTTGTGTTTTCAGTGGAGTCAGGTTCCAGGGGTGTTGCAGGAAGCAAGGGGAGGGTGTGGTCAGTATCACCCCTAGGAAGATGCTGAGGTGGAGACCAAGCCACAATGCTCATTGACGCCAGCAACGCCCATTTTTCCCGTGCTTTGCTATAGATTGTTGTTCAGATTATCCAGGTGAGCAGTGGGCTTTTAGGAGCGACCCAGGGAAATGTGTTCTGTTTCAACACTGGAATCCCATGCATCCTGTTGGACGAGATGCTCGCTGTATCAGCCCCTGAGGCCTGCAGGCCCCTGGAGGGAGCCGAGGGTCCTCACCTCCCATTTCCTGGACACCAGCTTAGTGTGTGCAATGGGTGGGACTGCTTGCTCCATTTACTGGTTATCTCTCCCTGTTTTGAATTATGGCAACATAACATATATAACATTCATAAGTATACAGTTTAGTGCCATTAAATAATAACTATTAAATAAACTGCTTAAATAACTGAAAGCTACAGTTCAGTAGCTATCTAACCATCACTGCTATCTATTCCCCACATTTTTCGTCATCTTCAACAAAAATCTCTATACCAACTGAACAGTAACTCCCCCAGGCCCTGGTAATCTCTGTTCCACTTATGACTTCAACTCCTCTAGGTACCTTGTAGTAGTGGAATTGGCAGGATTTGTCCTGCTGTGACTGGCTTTTTTCCCTTACTGTAATGTCTTCAAGGTTTATCCATGCTGCTGCATGTGTCAGAATTTCCTTCCTTTTTATAACTGAACAATTTTCCATTGTTTGTGTATATTATACCATGTTTTGTTTATCCATTCATCTGATAACAGACATATGGGTTGCGTCTACCTTTGGCTACTGTGACTGATGCTGCGGACTTGGGTGTACAAATAGTTCCTGCTTGCAGATTTTGGGGGATGTACCTATGAGCAGAGTCACTGGGTCGTGTGATAGGTCTGTTTAATCTTTTGAGAAAGGTCCAACTGTTTTCCATGGTGGCTACACCATTTTACGTTCCCACCAGCAATGCACAGGGTTCTAATTTCTCCACATCCTTACCAACACTCGTTATTTTCCGTTTTTTGATTGTAGCCGTTCTAGTAGGTTACTTTCTTTTTCATCAAATAGGAAACAGTTGTTTTGCCCGGGTGACGTGTCTAGGAAGCAATTCCATTGTAACTGGTGAGCACTTACTTAAACCTGGTTTTCATTTTATATTTAATACAGGGTGGCCATAAAGTTTGTATGCAGTTGCACATCAAGTTGCACATGCACTTTATGGCCACCCTGTATATGTGGAAAAAAATAAATAAATTCATGAAACATTCCTATTAACATTTTAGGCAGGGTGTGATGGCTCACGCCTTTCATCCTAGCACTCTGGGAGGCCTAGGTGGGTGCATTGCCTGAGTTCACGGGTTTGAGACCAGCCTGAGCCAGAGCGAGACCTTAACTCTAAAAATAGCCAGGTGTTGTGGTGGGCACCTGTAGTCCCAGCTACTCGGGAGGCTGAGGCAAGGGGATCGCTTGAGTCCAAGAGTTGGAGGTTGCTGTGAGCTGTGACGCCAAAGCACTCTACTGAGGGATATAAAGAGAGACTCTGTCTCAAAAAAAAAAAAAATTTAAGCAGTCTGGAAAGTGAAAGTGCCTTTTGATTGTCATCTCACTTTAGATCCCTCCCCAGCCTGCTGTCAGGCGGTATCTTTCCTGATCATTCCACACATTTACAGATATGTGTTAATATGTATGAAAATCTAATTTTCCATTTTCATACAAAAAGTATGGTGCCACTTTTTTTTTTTTTTTTGTTAACAGTTTTTGGCCAGGGCTGGATTTGAACCTGCCACCTCTGGTATATGGGGCTGGCACCCTGCTCCTTTGAGCCACAGGCACCGCCTGTATGGTTCCATTTTTAATTGCTCATTGACTTGGATTTTTTACCGAATAAATCAATAATATTTGTACATTTATATTCATAGAGCTGACCTGTTCTTGTATTTTTTTTTTTGAGGGGGGGGGGGGCAAAGTTTTACTATATTGCCCAGGCTGGTCTCAAACTCCTGGGCTTGGCTTGGCACCTGTGGCTGAAGCGGCTAGGGCAACATACACCTCAGCTGGGGGGTTTGAATCCAGCCTGGGCCCGCCAAACGACAATGACGACTGTAACCAAAAAAATAGCTGGGCGTTGTGGCAAGCACCTGTAGTCCCAGCTACTTCAGAGTCTGAGGCAGGAGAATTGCTTTAGCTCAGGAGTTGGAGGTTGCTGTGAGCTGTGATGCTACAGCACTTTACCCAGGGCAACAGCTTGAGGCTCTGTCTCAAAACAACAACAACAAAAAACTCCTGGGCTCAAGCAATCGCCCACCTCAGCCTGTGAAGTAGCTGGGATTACAAGTGTGCACAGATGCACCCAGCTCTGTTCTTATATTTTTATTTATTCCATAGTATGGGTGTATTGTACTTATTGTCATTATTATTAAACACGGATGTTGTTTCTCATGCATGCTCCTCTGTGCTGACATGATGTGCCACACTGGCCATTGTCAAGAACAATGTAGTCCCCATTCAGCATCTCAGCCCCCATCTGGACATCCGGCCTCTGCTTTCACACCCATGAGGTGCTCTCTGGCTGGCTTCCAGGACTCCGTTTTCTGCCAAGCATGGCTTGTTGACCTGCTGTGTCTCCTCTTTGCAGGCCAAGAATAAGGAGACGGGTGCCTTGGCTGCAGCCAAAGTCATTGAGACCAAGAGTGAGGAGGAGCTGGAGGACTACATCGTGGAGATAGAGATCCTGGCCACTTGCGACCACCCCTACATCGTGAAGCTCCTGGGAGCCTACTACTACGATGGAAAGCTGTGGGTAAGGCTTCTCCCCAACCCTGCACCCATCCACTGGGGCCTCATGGCCTGCTGCTCCAGGGCTAGCCTATCTTCAGGTCTTCAACTCTTTTCTTGGCATCTGCTTTGAGGACAAGGGTCAGAGCAAGGAGAAGCCCCCTGTTCTCCCCTTCCCATGGAGACTCCCCCCTTGGGTGTAACACCAGTGATTCAGAGTGGAAAGGGACTCTGAAGCTCCACTGCCTGGCCTCACATCCCAGCCATGCTCTTTGCCAGCTGGATAACCCTAGACAAGTTCTTAACCTCTCTATACCTCAGTTTCTCCACCTGTGAGATGGGGATAATAATAGTACCTAGCTTATAGAGTTGTTGCGGGGATTAAATGAATTAATCCATTGTAGGTGCTAGAAGACTGAGTAGCACATGTGAGAGCCCACTAAGGGTTGACGGTAGTATTTTCAGTACCAGCACCTCTTCTCCCACTGCTGCAGCTGTTCTGTGGCCATTCCTCTTGATGGCAGCACTAAAGAAGGTGGCCCTTGGCCAGCCCCCCTTCTCCATCAGCATCTTCATCCTTTGATGGGCACAGTGCAGATGCAGCTTCAAGCCCATCTTCCAAACTCAGCATTTCCCCCTCAACTTCCACAGGGAACTGTGGAGTGCCCCTGGTTTTCATAGGATAAGCTTGCCTGCAGAGTGCTCCCATGCCAGTGTTCTAGTATTAATACCTCTCACTTCATCAAACACAGACTTCCCAGGGCACACATCTCCCCACCATTATTTTTGGCCATTTAAAAAAAAATGTAAAACAGTATTTTTGTCCCCAATAGTCACTACAATATTTGTAACAAAAGGATGTACAGGAAATGTCTTGAGTGGATTCTAGATGCAATTGGAAGAACATCAGAATCACATGTGGATGTTTTGAAAAGGAAACCGAGGCTCTGTAGCACTGGACCTTTCAGGTGCTGCTGGAGCTCAGAGCCCACAGTGCTCATTAACAGTGGTTAGTAATTGTCTGGTGATCAGGAAGGGCTGTCTTATGCATTCTTTGTACTGTCATGATGGTTTATTATATATAGAAAGAGTTTTACTGGGTTTTAATGACAGTTTAGGAAATTGGTGGAGAGTTCAGGGTTGACATAAAATACTGTATGATTAATTTCCACTTCAAATAATGGGAAGTAGGCCGAGTGCAGTGATTCACACCTGTAATCCTAGCACTCTAGGAGGCAGAGGCAGGGGGAGGGGATCCCTTGAGGTCAGGAGTTCGAGACCAACCTGAGCAACAGCGAGACCTGTCTCTACTAAAAATAGAAACATTAGCTGGGCATCGTGCCAGTGCTTGTAGTTTCTTTCTTTTTTTTTTTTTTTTGTTTTTTTCAGTTTTTGGCCAGGGCTGGGTTTGAACCCACCACTTCCAGCATATGGGGCTGGCGCCTTACTCCTTTGAGTCACAGGGCCCCCCCAAAACCTCTCTCTCTCTCTCTCTCTTTTTTTTTTTTTGCAGTTTTTGGCCGGTGCTGGGTTTGAACCCTCCACCTCCGGCGTATGGGGCCGGCACACTACCCCTTTGAGCCACAGGTGCCACCCAGTGCCTGTAGTTTCAACTGTTCAGGAGGCTGAGGCAGGAGGATTGTTTGACTTTCAGTTTTTTGGTTTTTTTGCACAGAATATCTGATTTTTAAGGAGCAAAACTGCTGATGCTAAATGAAGAAATACATGTTTCCTCTGAGAAAAGAATCTTGCTGCTTAAGAAAACCAAAGGATTGTCTAGAAGCCACTGTTTATCCCTCTCATTTTACAGATTAGAAAACTGGAGCCTGGTAAACGGAAGCCAGTGGCGGGGGTGGGGCCTTTCTAACCCACCCGGAGCTCTGTCTGCTAAAACCAGCTCCTCTAGGACTGTGGCGAACTTTCCTTTACCTCTTTGAGCATCTCCTTGGAATCTGCTTAGGCGGCAGTGGGGGAGTAAAACACATCACATGATCTCAGCTTTGGATTTCAAAATCCTTCTTTATCCATTGTCTTTGAGGACCTTGGGAGTGGAGTGGACCAAGGTAAAGAGAGTCACCCAGTGGTCAGCCTTTTCCAGGGAAAGAACAGGGTCAGGGTGGTCCCCTTGCTCATAGTCATACAGCTAAGGCGGATGTAGCAGAGACCACACATTTCCTCTGTCCTAACTCATGGAGCTGCTTTTTAACAAGTTTTTTCTACTTTTAAGAATTTACACGAATATTATGTACATGGTCTTTAGAGAAAAGTGAGAATATACAGAAAAGCAAAAGACAAAACAATTAAGCCATCCAAACTTAGCCATTTTTCTAGAATTTTCCTATACACACAGGGTTTTAGTAAATGGTGAACTTATAGCATACCTGCTACTTTATCATTTACTTTTTTTTGAGACAGTCTCAAAGCTGTCACCATAGTAGAGTGATGTAGCATCATAGCTCACAGTAACCTCCAAGTCTTGGGCTCAAGTGATCCTCTTACCTCAGTTTTTCTATTTTTAGTAGAGACAGGGTCTTGCTTTTTGCTCAGGCTGGTGTTGAACCTGTAAGCTCAAGCTATCCACCTGCCTCATTTCCCAGATTACAGACATGAGCCACTGTGCCCAGCCCCTTTTAAAATTTATATATTAAGATAATCTTGGGGCAGCGCCTGTGGCTCAGTGGGTAGGGCGCTGGCTCCATATACTGAGGGTGGTGGGTTCAAGCCCGGCCCTGGACAAACTGCAGCAAAAAAAATAGCTGGGCGTTTTGGTGGGTACTTGTAGTCCAAGCTCCTTGGGAGGCTGAGGCCAGAGAATCACTTAAGCCCAAGAGTTTGAGGTTGCTATGAGCTGTAATGCCATGGCACTCTACCGAGGGTGACATAGTGAGACTTTGTCTCTCTCACACACACACACACAAAAGCAGATTTCTGTGACCTACTTCAGAGTTTCTGATCCAGTAGGTCTGGGGTGGGGCCTGATACTCTGCACATCTACCAAGGTCCCAGCTGACACTGCTGGCCTAAGGGCTATACTTTTGTTGTAGTTGTCATTGTTTGGTAGGCCCAGGTCGGGTTCAAGCATGCCAACCCTGGTATATGTGGCTTGTGCCCTAGCTGCAGAGCTATAGGTGCCGAGCCTTTATTTAATTTTTTTTTTTTGAGACAGAGTCTCACTTTGTTGCCCCTATTAGAATGTGATGGCATCACAGCTCACAACAACCTCCAACTCTTGGGCTCAAGCGATTCTCTTGCCTCTGCCTCCCAAGTAGCTGGGACTATAGGCGCCCACTACAATGTCCAGTTATTTTTAGAGATGAGGCTGAGGCTGGTCTTGAACCTGTGAGCTCAGGCAGTCTACCTCCCTGGGCCTCCCAGAGTGCTAGGATTACAGGCGTGAGCCACTTTGCCTGGCCAACAATCTACTTTTAAGGAGCCTTCCATGCGACTCTTTTAACATGTGACACATTTAAGTTTGAGATCCCCCATTTTAGGTAATGAGGACCCAGTGACAGGTTCCTACAGGGGAAGCACAGTTTTATGTGCTTTAGAAAGAAGTCGGCTTTGAAAGGGCCAGAGCAAAAGCCTTGAGGCTGCTCAGTAATTGGTAAGGACAGACGAGGCCAGAAGCCTAAGGATGTGATGTGTGACATCATCTAGTCAAGAAAGTCTTTAAAGGAAGGGACATTTGAACTGGATCTTGCAGTATGCATAGGAGTTCTCCAGAGGGATAAGAGAAAGGAGGAGATAAGTAGAGTGTCCAACGTGTGCCAAAGCATAGAAGGGAAGTCTTGTGGTTTTGAGATACAAGGTTGAAAGGTACACTGCCCCTTTGGTATTTCCTCTGTGTGATGGTTCTCAGGCCCATCTTGTGGCTAGGCCTGGTATTTTGTGAGTAAGGCCATAGGGGCCAGCTTTTTTCTGTGAGTATCTTGGATAAAACCAGTCCTGGACCTGAGATCTGCTTTCAGTGACTTTGAGGTAGGAAATTGGTTGTTGCCCAAATATCCTGGGTCCCTTCTGTAGCCATGGCAGCAAGGGACCGACTTCTTTCCTGAGTAGGGCATGGAGGTCATTCACCAAACCACCCACCCCAAGCAACTGACAAGATTAGCTCATTTTCTTCCTGAATTTGTAAATGTAGCAAAGGAATGAGAAACCACCCTTCTAGTGGTTTCTTAGTACCACTTCTGCTTTTGAATATCAAATGGTGCAGGGAGCGGGGGACAGCCCAAAGTGCTCCAGGCCAGTGCCTTCCAATAGACATATAATATGAGCTACATAGATAATTTTAAATTTCTAATGGACATGTCAAAAAGAATGAAGATAAACAGATGAAATTAGTTTAATATTTATTTAAACTAGTATATAAAAACAATCATTTGGACATGTGATCAATATCAAAATTATAATGAGCTATTTTACTTTTACATTCTAGTTTTCAGATTCAATGTGTGTCCTTTTTTTTTTTTTTTTTTTTTAAGAGACAGAGTCTCACTTTATCACCCTCTGTAGAGTGCTGTGACATCATAGCTCACAGCAACCTCCAGCTCTTGGGCTTAGGCGATTCTGTTGCCTCAGCCTACTGAGTAGCTGGGACTACAGGCACCCACCACAATGCCCAGCTATTTCTTTTTGTTGTTGCAGTTTGGCCGGGGCTGGGTTCGAACCCACCACCCTTGGTATATGGGGCCGATGCCCTACTCACTGGGACAAAGGTGCCACCCTTAATGTGTGTCGTAAACTTACAGCACATCTCAGTTCAGGAGGTAAATTTTCTTTCTTTCTTTTCTTTTTTTTTTTTTTTAGAGGCAGAGTCTTACTTTATCATCCTCTGTAGAGCTGTGACGTCACAGCTCACAGCAATCTCCAACTCCTGGGCTTAGGTGATTCTCTTGCTTAAGCCTCCTGAGTAACGGGGACTACAGGCACCCACCACAATGCCCGGCTATTTTTTGTTGCAGTTTGGCCTGGGCCAGGTTTGAACCTGCCACTCTCAGTATATGGGGCTGGCGCCCTACTCACTAAGCTATAGGTGCCACCCCAGGAGCTAAATTTTCATCAGAAATCCTTGGTCTGTATTTAGATGTCACAAATTTATAGCTGAAACATGTAGATTCACATACCCAGGTTGTTCCATTATTCTTGAACAGTTGTGGTAACTAAATTGTCAGTTTTAAAATTTAAATATAAGTGAACGAAGTGACACATTAGTTCCACACTAGCCATATCCAAGTGCTCGCTGGCTACATGTGGTTAGTGGCTACTTCATTGGATGGCACAGAGAGTGAAGCTCTACATTGCACCCAGGTCCATAAAATGAGTGAAAGCAGGAAACTCTGACTGCGTGAATTTCCTCTGATTCATGACTGTGCTCACACCCTCACCCCCAGCCTTGAGCCAGATTTTGGTCTCTGGGGATGTATTTCAAGAGAGCGGGAGAGAATAGTGTGCTGGTCAGTGTTTAATGATCAGATTTTTTGAGAGAAAAACTCTGGTTTATGGCATTTGCCCATTTCTGTAGTGTAAATGTCCATGATCAAGTTCAAGGTACAAACGTCATGTCACTAACACAGGGGTGGAAGGTCCTTTGGCCTCACAGGCTCAAAGTCTGGTGGCAGAAACAGAGCAGGAGAGCCAATAAAGAAGTAAATGAGAGGACTTGAGCAAATGGTAAGTGTGTGGAAGAAAAGCCAATGAGGAGGTGCCATAGGCATTCCTGGAGTCAGGGTCAGGAGCAGGAGCAGGTGCACGAGGAAAGCCTGTATCATAAGGTAACATTTTAGCCAGGCCCAAAGGAAGACATGGAGGCAGACCTCCAAATATTCGGAGGCAGAAAGTGCCAGGAACAGGTACTTTTTTTTTTGGGGGGGGACATAGGAAGTGAAAAGGCCCTGTGGCAGGAGCCAGTAGAGGACCAGACAGAAGGTACTGTTGTGGCCAGAGCATGGCAGAGGAGAGGGGCAGAGACCCTCATGGAGATCCAGGCTTGCTGGGGGAGATGGCTGACAGCATATATAAACACATAACTGAGGTGAGGACCACGATGGATATAACTTCAGGAGTCACAAATTTATAGCTGAAACATGGCATGATGGGGAATGGGAGGCCTCCCTGAGGGGGTAATGTTTGAGAAGCAGGGGTCAGAGGAGGATTTGGGGGAAGCAGCCAGTACCGAGGCCCTGAGGTAGAGATTGCTTACTGCTTGAGGTGCTGAGGGGCCGAGGCTGGGCTGGGGGTGGGGTAGTAGGAGCTGGGGTGAGGGGGTCTGGGTATCTTGATCTCACTGGAGGTGTTGGGAAACTTCTGGGAGTTTTAAGCAGGCCCCTAGTTTGGTCCCTGATTCTGTTCTCTCCCCAGCCCTATGGTGAAGAAACTGGGTCTAGTCTTGGCTGTTGGCACCAGCTGGGGTTTTAGCTAATCTCTGAGGCTCTATTTCTGTATCTCTTTAGAAGCCTCAGAGAGTAGCTAAAACCCCAGGTGGTTTATCTTTATCTCTAAAGAAAAAGAGGGTGATAAGAAACCTGGCCCGTAGTGTCATGTGAAGGGTTAAATGAGACATACAGTTCAGGTCTGGGCAGCAGTGTCTGCCACCGTGAGTGCGAAATAGATGCCATTACGCCTCTCTCCTCTGCCCCCACAAGTGACCCTGGACAGGTCACTCTGACCCTTATCACCTTGGTCCCAAGAGAGCATCCTCACCACTACCAGGTCTTTCTTTCTGTTCCCACTGCCCTGTCTGACCTCTCCATTTCCTGCAGACCCTTCTCTTCTGGCTTCTCTGCCTTTAACCAGGTGACAATGATCATGTCACCATAAGAAAGGTGACGTCAGGGTAGCTCAGAGTGAGGGAAGGCCTGTTCGTCCCCATCCTGTTCTGGAGACCCAGCACCGGTGAAGGTCAAAAGTCCTTGTCTGGTCAGAAGTCTTTTGCAACAAGTTTATCTGCCCAGGAATCTCCAGGCTGATTACCAAAGTAATGACTCTTTAACTTGACATTGAAAGACCTCTACGGCCTTGAAGTCTTCCTGAATTTTTTTCCCTGGGTATGAACTTGCTCATCTGTAATTATCAGCAATAACAATGTGTTTTACAAGACACTCTAGGTAGAGCTCTTTCTCCGAAACCTCATTATTCTACTACTTTCCTTAATAGTTAATTTTTTCTTTTTGGAGGTGACTCACTTTTTAGAAATTAAATACATTTAAAAAGAAACTGTCACCTTACTACCTTAAATGGAAAACTAGGACCTACTTACTATAAATAGAAATAAAAGAAAATAAACCAATTCTGTTGAGTTCTTCCCTAACCCCTTTGCCTGCCGAAGCCTTTGGCCTGGGCGTAGCCCTCCCAGGATATTTCACAAGGGGACTCTTTAGGGCATTAGCCACACTGGACGTGGGAGGGTGAAAGAGAACTGAGGAGGAGGACTTTCAGCCCTTGGTGCTGTACGAGGCACCTTCTGCTCTCAGGGCCTCCACCTGAGGACATGCTCAAGGACACTCTTGTAGTAGGGATGTTTGGGTGGTACCAGGCCACCCAAGGTCAGTGGTTAGGAATGGTCTCTTGGGATCAAGGTGGTGAGGGTCACAGTGACTTGTACAGGGTCACTTGTGGGGGCAGGCAGGGTCTGGCCTTGAACATAACTATCTCTACCCAGAGGCCAGTGGTCTTGCCCCCACGGCCTTCTTGGTGCTCATGATCTATATCCACACTGCAGTGTTTTTAGCTCTGGACTCTCCTGTTGAAATATCTGTGGAAGTCTTCAAGGGCAACAGAGCAAACAGCTGCCCTGAGTTGGGTAACTAGCCTCCCCTGACCCCAACTTCTGTGGTGCCCCCCTCCCCCAGCACCTCCTAAGCCTTTTGAGGTCTGGTCCAGAGTTCCTCAACCTCAGTGCTGTGGACCTTTGGGATGGGATGATTCTTCACTGGGGGGCTTTCCTGTACATTGTGGGATGTTTTGCAGCTTCCCTGGCCTCTCCTCACTAGGTGCTAAACCCACCTCCCCCCTAGACAACCTCCACCCTAGACAACCATAAATATCTCCAGATGTTGCCAAATGTCCCCTGGGGGGCAGATCACCCCTTGTTGAGAAGTATTCATTGATCTCTACCACTTAGACCCTCCTGCTGTTGGGGACAGTAGGGTGGTGTCTACCACGCCAGACAGACTGAGAGCCACGGCCCCCACCTGTGTGTGTGAACCCTTACAGCAGGGCCACATATGGGGTCAAATTGGGGCTGCACACACTATTCAGTTCGGTGTATGTGATGTTTTTAAAAATTTGTTGCTAGCATTTTTGTCAGATTTCACATAAAATGCCGTCCTTCTGACTTTTTCTGAGCAATCTAGAGATGTTTCTGCAGGGCAGCACTTGCCTGGGGCTGAGGAACAACTATCCCTGTGGCATGGTGTGCGCTCTCAGCCTCAGACCTTCCTGCACCTAATAGTACCCCAGTACTGAAACTGAAGACTGTTAGTCATTGGCATGTGACATGCACTGCTTTTCTTGTAGTAGAATTCAGAAGAAATGAAACACGTATTTCTTACCTTATATCTCTTTTTTTTTTTTTTGCGGTTTTTTGGCTGGGGCTGGGGCTATTGCCCTACCCCTTTGAGCCACAGGTGCCGCCCACTTTGTATTTCTTTTAAAACTGAGAAAAGTAGGGCAGTGCCTGTGGCTCAAAAACTGAGAAAAGTAAAGATAGCGAAGAAGATGGTTCCCAGAAGAATGTGTAAGAGGACAATGTTTCATATACGCAGCCTGCTGTACCCCATAAGTAAGCCCAGTCTTGGTGGACATTTAAGCCAGGACTCCTGGCCTACGTTGTCCAAAATTAGGCTTCTAAGGGGGTCTGTGAACTTCATTACAGTATTTCAAGCGGTAGGGGTGTGTGTGTGTGTGTGTGTGTGTGTGTGTGTGTAGGAGGAGATGCTTAGGAGAGTGAGAGGCAGGACCCCAAATGGTACAGATCTTTGGTTTGAAAAAATGTAAACATTTCTGATTCCAGAAACTGCTGGTTGAAATCCCCCTCCTGCCTAACACTTACTAACCTTGGGACCTGGGCAGATAGCCGCCTTCTTCCCTCTTTGTGCCTCAGTTTTCTCATCTTTAAAATGGGATCTCCCAGTAGTATCCGTAAGAAGAAAAGAGATAACATGAGCCATTTAAACAGCCTTTTAAATGGAGAAATGAGCCATTTAGGCAGCCATTAAATAATAGAAAAAGTGTAGAGCAAGGCTGGGCGCCAGAAAGCCTTCCGTAAGTATCACCTGTCACCTTCATCATGCCTCTCCTTTATTTTCTTGGCTTTCTGTTTTCTACAATCCCAGGCCTAGGACCTGGTGTGAAATCTACCCGTGGTAGCTGTGTGTGTCAGGGAAACTCAAGGAGGCAGGATGTGAGTGCTTGGCCTTGGAGGGTGAGGGGCCCGATCATCCAAAGTAGCCAAGGTCCCTTTGAGGATGCCCAGCCTCAAAACACTCCCAAGATTTGAGGAGAGATTTGAGGGAGTTGGCTTGCGCCGTGGTTACCCTGAAGGCGTGACTACGGGGCTTTTGGAGTGTTCTTGTCTCAATGTGAACATCCTGCAAAGAGGAAGTGCAGGTCCCGGGGTCACAGTTCAGGCTGTGGGCGGGAGGGGTCTGCTGTCCACATATCCACATATGACCATCCACACATGACCACATATGGGTCACGGTTTCTGTGGCTTGTCCCCTTGGGTTTAGAGGCCAGCCCTTAGTCACTGACAGAGATTGCCCATGTGGTCTTAAAAACCCCGAACTATATATAGAGAGAAGGTGACATCAGGAAGCCATATTCACAAGAGCTCACGTCAATTACACTAATTGCACTAGCACAGGGTAAGTCTCTCAGTGTAGGCAGGAGTCCTGGGCTGGAGTCAGCAGACCCGAGTTCTACCTGGATCTGGGATCACTTTGCCATGAAACCCCAGACAAGCACCATCCTGGGTCTCTGTTTCCTAATTTGTCATCCCAGAGGCTTGGAAGGGATGAGCCCAAGGAGATCCTTTAACCGAGTCTGCTCATTTTTTCCTAGCCTGTATATCTCTGTGATTCTGAATTCTGTGGTCACCTGGGCAGCCGTTTTGGGCAGTTTTGTGTGCCAAGACCCCTTTCCGTAGGCTCTGGGGTCTCGTTTCTCCTGGGATTCCCTGGCATTCACCAACCTTGCTCTCCCCTGGATTGGCCTATGGGGGCATCCAGTTGTTGGGACCCTCCCTACCATTCTTTGTCACTCATACCCTCTTTCTTTCAGCCAATCGCTCACAGAGCAGAGGTGGTACCTGGCTGCACCCTGTCCTGACATGTCTCTCCATGCCCCTGAGCCTCAGGTTCCTCACCTGAACATCACAGGTGGTGGCACTGACCTAGCAGTGTGTCTGAGGTTGGAAACCTAGCTGGCCGGCAGTGGGAGTGATAGGACAGCCACAGACTGCTTGTGGCTTACACAGTGTGCCTCCAAGCCAGGCACCGGCTAGTAGGACAGGGGTGCCACTCCCACATTCCTCTCTGCCACACCCAGACTGAGACAAGAGCAGGCTTTTATCACTTATTGAATTGGTGTGAGCCTTTGTGAATCAGTGCCTATCATATAAGAATTTAGATGTCTGACTTGGTCTGAGGGGTCAGCCCCTCGGCTACCCAGGCCGCATCTTGTCCAGTACCTACGACCCCCACCCCCACCCGAGTGCAGCTGCCTCCATAGATGGATCGTGCTCTGGCCCTGTCCCACGCCACCCATGTGAGAGTTCTGGATTCATGCTCCCTCTTGGTCCCTGGTGGGAGCAGATAATTTCAGTCCTAGAGGAAGATAAGGGGAGGCCTGGGGGCCGATGGGGCTGTGTTCTGTTTTCCTTGTGTTTCTTGGGCTGCTTTCTCCTTCCTGGCCTCCATGAGTTCTCCCTGGTGGAACCATTAGCACTTGCAGGTGTCATGGCCTCTGTCTGCATTGTGATGACACCACCTGTGTCTGGCATTCCATATTTATGCGCTCACATGATTGGACCCCCACCTCCTGGAGCAGGCCGGGTAGCCATTATTTGTCCACTTACTCGGTCACTCGCTCACTCACTCACTCACTGATTCATTCACCAACACATTTTCCCCAAGCAGCAACTATGTGTTAAACGGCTTTCAGTGCTTTGTGTCTACAAAGACCTGCTCTCTGGAAATGTGCATTCTGCAGAGGGCGGCCGTGGGGGTGGGGAAGGCAGGCAACAGAGTAAAATTGTAAGACCGTATAATTTGTCAGATGGTGATATGTGCTGTGGACAAGTGGCTCTGGGGGCGGTGTGCATGTGTATGGTTACCTTTTATTGTCCTTTGGAATCTGTGGCCTTGCCCCAAGCACCTGCTGTTTCTTCACCTTGTCATGGGGCACGACTGGAGTCTGGCTTGTCTCTGAATGTGACCTGGTCACTTCAGTTTTTGCATGTTATTTACAGTTGTGGTGCACTCAACGGATGCTGGGTACTGAGCCATGGGCTTTCTCTGTGTCATCCCATGTGATCATGACCTAGAAGGCAGGTCTTACAGTTGCCCCCACTTTACAGATGAACAAACTGAGGCTCGGCTCTCTGAGGTTATTTTTCCCAAGGTCATTCCATTAGCGTCCGACTAGAATTGGAACCCAGGTGTGTCTGGCTCCATAGCTGAAACTCTGGGGTCACCTTAGTTCACTCAGATGCTTCAATTCTGTAGAGACTTGTGTCCCTCAGGGAATGAGTTGAGGAGGGCTCGGGGTTACCTTTAGGGATGTTGTGAGACTTGATTGCCCATCCTGAGCCCTGATGGTGCAATTGCATGGCATTGTCCTGAGTCATCTTCCTGGCCACCTCTTCCCCCCCTTGGCTTCAAGTCCTACTGTTCCTCACGGACCAACTCAGAGGCTTCAGAACCTTTAATAATTGGAACTGAATATGTTATCTCCTACCAGGAGGGCCGTCCACAGTTACTGTCTGCATTTCTCTCTGCCCTTGCTCACTTACACTTAGGGGTTTATGAGTTCATCCCTCCTGACCCTCCTCCCTGATGGTCACTTCCTCAGGGCAGGGGCATGGCCCTAGCACATTCCTCTCTGGTTGGCATCATCCCTGGCACAGCTGGCTTGAAGGAATGGTGGCCAGTTCAGAGAGACTGTCAGATGGACCAGAGATGTCCGTGCAGGTACAGAACTGCCTTTGTGTCTCCGCTAGGGCTGAAACTACATTTTGTCTCTAGTCAGAATCTGAAACCAACCCTGATCATGGCATTTTCTGAATTGTGGTATGGACTCAAGCTTGAGGGACTTTGACCTCAAAGCAAGTGCTCCTGACCTCTAGGCTAGGTTGTTTTAGTTAGGCATCCCTGAATTTGAATCACCTTGGTTCCATCCCAAGACACCTTGGGACTTGAACAAATGCATTTGGTTATGGAGTCACCTAAGTCTCCTCTTAAAGGGGGTGGGGGCTTTGTCTGAATTGTCTCTACCCCAGGGTCTGTGACTAAGGGGCCATAGAATGTGCCAGATAGGCTTAGAGGCTCACTGGACTCAGTTCCTCCCATTTGCCTTGGCAGAACTCCTGCCTTCTCCCCAAATGCTGGGAGCCCAAGGTCATTCTCTCTGTCCCAGGCACCTTCCTGGGGAGCTCAGTTCACACAGGCTCAAAGGGAGCCTAGAATTCTTTCCCCAGGCTTTCTGCAAATATGGTGGGTGGGGCTGGGGGTGGAGAAACAAGGCCAGTGTTCCTGGGAGGCCTTTGGGCGGGGGCTGCTCTAGTCAATGGCCACGTTGTTTGGCCCAGAGCTCAGAGATGCAGAGGTTCTGGGACTCTACCTATAAGAACAGGCTGCAGATAAGCTGGGGATATTTTAGTGTTGACTGTTGTGTTTTTTAGTGGTTTTCTCCAAGGACTTCCTTCTATAGGCCTTGGTTGAATGACTAGAAACTTCTATCTTCTGCATGGGTGGGGTATTTGGGAGGCTGGGAAGTTCCCTGTGCATGCCCAGCAGTGTCTCTCAGTGCAAGGGTCCTAGGGGGTGATTGCAGCCCCTACCTCTACTTCTTCAGGAAGAACCAAGCCCAGAGAGGGAGAGCAGCTTGCCCATGGCTACACAGTTCAGCTGTCTTTGTCTTGAGACAGACCAACCTGGGTTTATATCCTTGTTCTGTCACTGAGGAGCTGAGTGGCTTTAGGGAAGTCCCTTCCCCACTAAACCTCAGCTTCCCCATCTGTCTAGTAGAGGTGAGTATAGTTACTCATGGGATTAAGTAAAGGAATGCTTACGCAGGGCTTAGCACAGTGCCAGGTGAACACTAAGTGCTCAATAATGGCAGCCATCATCTCTACTCTCAAGTGGCAGCAGAGGGCAGGACTAGCTTGCTTCTGTCCAGTTTTGTTTACAGAAACCGGCTGTGGTCTGTGTTAATCACCTTTTGGCTATTCTGCCCTGATTTCTTGGCACCTTAAGGCCATTGACAGTTTTCGTTCATATTCATTCACTCAGCAAATACTTGCTGATTACATATTAGGTCCCAGGCTGTGCTAATGGATGGTATAAAGTGACCCTTCCAAATAAATGTTCATGTTGCAAATGCCCTTAAAGATGTTGAAAGCTACATTTTCCAGGTGGGAAAACAACAGAGGCCTAAGACAGGAAAGAGGTTAGGACAGCCCCACAGGAGGACAGTGGCAGATCTGGGACCACATCTAGATTTCATGGCTGTGCTTTATTTACTTTCATGTCTAGGAGTTTTGCCACCTGTATTTACTGAGCACCTTTGTGTACCCAGTATTTGCTGCTGGCCTCCACAAAAGCCAGGGAGGTCAGGGGACCTAGGCCCAGAGCACTGAGTGGCCCCTGGGGTGTTGAGGGCTCACCTCTGGACTGAAGGTACTTAGTTGTCTCTTTGGGACATCTGAGGCTGTGACAGTGCTGCCTGATCCTGCTGCTGGCCCTGATGCCTTTGGGCTATAAAAGTTAATGTCTAAACCTGTGGGTGGTCCAAGCTGCTCTTATCTGGGCTGGGACATTGCTGGCTCCCTTATCTCCTGGTGAGCAAGTTCACTTGGTATGTGAATGCTGACTAGTACAGCCAGGGAGGGCTGGAGCAACAATTCGGAGGAGCCCTTTCTCCCACCTACCCAGAGGCTGTGACAAGCTTTTTGTGGTTTTCTCTTAGGTATGAGGAAGTAGGATAGGGTGCTGTCAGGTCTTTTCCATTGGGGAGATGAATAGAGCCCAGATGTGGTACCCCCATAGTTCCTAGCTCTACCACTTGCTGTTTGTATGACCTAATCTTTCTGAGCCTCACTTTCCCCCTCTGTAAAATGAAAAATAAAATATAACCCAAAGCTGATAATAATTGTTAACATTTGTAGAGCGTTGATTTAACTGCCTTCCAGGTGTTATCTTAAATTCCTGGCATACATTACTCTACTTAATCCTCTCAATAGACCTGGTGAGGTATAGGCATACCTGCCTCAAATAGTGAGAGATAATCCACACAAAGCACTTAGCATAGAGCCTCGCAACTTGGTAAACACTTATATTGTGTTAGTGTCATGGGTGGAGAGACTGAGGCTGGCCCGGGTTAATTAACCTGGTAACCAACTAGCTCCTGGGGAGTTTAAGGGTACGGAGTGAGACTGTAAAAGTGAAAAACACCTACACACTTGGGATTTCCTTTCCATGTAAGAAAGATGGAAATCAGCTTCACATAGCACTGTGGTGTCAATGTTTGTTCCTGAAACCCAGATTTAGTAGAGAGGGCAGCTTTTAAAATTCAGGTCTGTCAGTCCTAAGCCGTGTTGAGCTGATTCTTAATTTGAATGACTCAAAAGAAGCTTGTGTAGTAACCAGAGCTAGGATGACTCTGGGAGGACACCGGACCTAGGAGGCAAAGCAGTGCTTGCATTGAGCTGTGCAGGTGTGGGGCTGGGCACGCAGCGTGTGCTGTCTCGTTCCTGCCCGCCTGCCAGGTGGAGATAACCACCCAGACGTATAGATTAGCCTCCTGAATGTGAACACCCAGGAGGCTGGGGCTGTTTTTTTCACTGCTATCTTCCCAGGGGCTAAAATAGTGCCTGGTACAAGGTAGGTGCCTGATAAATTTGTGAATAAATTAACAAATGCCCCTGGGGATGATGTGGCCTACCAGGATCACATAGCAAGGCCCCAACCCTATGCTGTATTGTGACAGCTGCTCCCTCGAAACTGATGGGGAACCGGGGTAAACAGGTTTCCCATTTCCTTTGGCCTTTAGCCAGAGACAAAAACCTACATGTTTTCGTTGTTGTATAAAGAGACTATAGGTTGTTGTATAAACTTCCCATCAGGCACCCACCCCGAGTGTCTATGTTTTTTTGTTTGTTTGTTTTTAGAGACAGAGTCTCACTTTGTAGCTCTCGGTAGAATGCTGTGGCATCACAGCTCACAGCAACCTCCAGCTCTTAGGCTTAGGCAATTCTCTTGCCTCAGCCTCCTGAGTAGCTGGGACTACAGGCGCCTCAACGCCCACCTATTTTTTTGTTGCAGTTTGGCTGGGGCTGGGTTTGAACCCGCCACTCCCAGTATATGTGCCACCCCTGAGAGTGTGTATGGACTGAGGTTGCCAGGAAACAAGGAGCTCTGCGGTGCTGAGGACACTGCCCCTTCCAAGAGGACCCAGAAGAAGCAAGCACCTCCCTTACTAGGATGTGCTACCTGTGTTTAGCTCGGGAGGACCCACCTTCTTTTTTCCCCTTTAAAAAAAAAAAAAGTTATTTTATTATAGAGTAGGAACACTTAAAATGAGACTACCCTTTTAACACATTCTTAAGTGTGCAACAAATTATTGTAGACTGTGGGTACAGTGTTGTCCAGTCGATGGCTACAGCTTTTTCATCTTGTGTAACTGAAACTTTATGTCCATTGATTAGTAACTCCCCATTTTCCCCTGTCTCCAGCCACTATTCCATTCTTTGATGCTATGAATTTGACTATTTTAGATACCTGTTATTAGTGGAATCTGCAGTGGCTAGCTTATTCCACTTAGCATAATGTCCTCAGGGTTCATTCGCATTGTCACATACTGCAGAATATCTTCCTTGTTTAACTCAGAGTAGTAATTTATTGTATGTGTATTCGCTTTGTCTGTTCATCTCTCCATGGACATTTAGGTTGTTAGGAATGAACATGGGAGTGCAGATATCTCTTCAGGATCCTGATTTTGATTCCAATTCTCAGTAGTGGGATTGTTGGCTCATATGTAGTTCTACTTGCAAGAAACTTCTGTTTTCTGTAGCAGCTGTACCGTTTTGTATTCCCACCAACAGTGCATAGGGTTCCCTTTTCTTCACATCCTCACCAAGGCTTGTTGGGTCTTTTTTTATAATAGCAGTTCTAACAGGTGTAAAATGATGTCTCATTGTGGTTTTGATTTGTATTTCCCTGATGATGAGTGATGTTGAGCATCTTTTCATATACCTCTTACTTAAATGCCTTTAGTCCATTTTTTAATCAGTGTATTAGGTATTTTTGATATTAAGTTATAGGTGTTCCTTATATATTTTGGAAATTAACCCCTTATTAAATATATAGTTTGAAAATATTTCCCCCCCATTTTGTAAGGTTGCCTTTTCACTCTGTTGGTTGTTTGCTTTACTGTGCAGAAGCTTTTTTTTTTTTTTTTTTGATGTAGTCCCACTTGTTTATTTTTTTATTTTTTGCCTGTGTTTTCCAGGTCTTATCCATGAAATCATTTCTAAGATCAATGAAGTGAAGTTTTCCCTCTGTGTTTTCTTCTAGGAGTTTTGCAATTTGAAGTTCTACATTTAACTTTTAATCCATTTTGAGTTGATTTTTATGTACGGCTTCGGGTAAGGGTCCTTCTTTCTCTTTCATGTGCATAATCCAGTTTTCTCAACCCATTTGTTGAAAAGACTGTTCCTTCCCTTCCAGTGGTCTTGGCATCCTTGCCAAAAATCATTTGACCATACATGCAGGGGTTTATTTCTGGGCTCTCTGTTTTAGTCTGTTGGTCTATATGTCTGTCTTTATGCCAGTACTGTATTAATTACTTTAGCTTTGTAGTAATGCTTTGAAATCAGGTAGTATGAGACCTCCAGCTTTGTTCTTCTTTTCCAAGATGATTTTGGTTGTTGGGGTCCTTTATGAGTCCACGTAAATTTTACAACAGATTTTTCTATTTCTCTAAAAGATACTGTTAGGATTGATGAGGATTGTAACTGAATCCGTGAAACAGCAGGATTGTATTCAACCCGTACTACCCTTCTGTTGGGTGGTTTTGACATCTTAAAAACATTAAGTCTTTCCATCAAAGGGACGTGAATTCCACGTCCATTCCATTTAATTGTGTCATCTTTATGGTTTTTGGTGTACAAGTCTTTTACCTCCTTGGTTTTCTGTTTTTTTTTTGAGACAGAGCCTCAAACTGTCACCCTGGGTAGAGTACTATGGCATCACAGCTCACAGCAACCTCAAACTCCTGGGCTCAAGCCATTCTCCTGCCTCCGCTTCCCAAGTAGCTGGGACTACAGGCGCCCGCCACAATACCCGGCTGTTTTTTGGTTGCAGCCGTCATTGTGTTTGGTGGGTCCGGGCTGGATTCAAACCCACCAGTTCAGGTGTATGTGGCTCGTGCCTTAGCCGCTTGAGCCACAGGTGCCGAGCCCTTTCTTCCCTTTCTTCCCACCGAGCATTCTTTAGGAATGCTACCTTAATATTCCTAAATATTTTCTTCTTTTTTATGCTATTATAAATGGAATTGTTTTCTTAATTTCCTTTTTGGGGTTGTTCATTTTCAGTGTATGGAAACAATTGATTTTTGTGTGCCGATTTTATATCCTGCAACTTTATTTAATTTACTTATTAATTAAAATTTTTTTTTTGTGTAACCTGTAGGGTTTTCTAGATATAAGATCATGTTGTCTATGAACAGAGTTAGTTTTATTTCTCCTTTTCAATTTAAATACCTTTTATTTCATTTCCTTGCCTAAATGTGCTAGTTAGGACTTCCAGTACTATGTTGAATAAAAGAGGGGAAAGCAGGCATCCTTGCCTTAGTCCTGATCTTTAAACAGGAAGTAGGATTTATTGGTAGACACAAATGAGGCAGTAACACAGTGGACGCCGTCGTGGGTGCAGGGCTTGCCACTTGTCCAGGGGGCCACAATTGGGGATATATTTGATCCTACATGCTTCTGGGGATCCCACATGCTTCAGCTAGCACGTCTTCAAATTCATATGCATTAAACTTGGTAAAGCCCTAGTTCTTTGAGATGTGCATCTTCTGGAGGCTAGGGAACTTGAACTTGGCCCTGCAGAGAACCTTAATCACATGCTCCTTGTTCTGCAGTTTGGTGCAGATAGACATGATGACTTAGCCCGATGTGAATGCTGGCCACAGTGCACTGGGGCTTTCCAAAGGCACTGTGCATACCGGTCTGGAGCCTGGACTGGGGACAGCCCAAGGTCTAATACATGAACATATATTGGAAAGGACTGTCTCCAAGTTCCCTTAGAGCAGCCCATACAAGCAACAGGCTGCATACGCGACCAAGGAGGCTGCTGTTTGTGGCCATTGCATATAAGGCCTCCATGAGGAAAGGAGTGTTCAGTTAGCCGCAGTTGTTCATCTTGGTAATTCTAGGCATTCTAGCATATGTGAGTGGTATCTCACTGCAATTTTTTTATTTTTTGGTTGAAGTTTGGCAGGGGCTGGATTTGAACCCGCCACCTTCAGTATATGGGACCAGCGCCCTGCTCACTGAGCCACAGGCGCCGCCCCTCACTGCAGTTTTGATCAGCATTTCCCTAATGACTAGCTGTCATTGAACATCTTTTCACGTGCTTTTTGGCCATTTGTACTTCTTTGGAAAAATATTCAAATTCTTTGTCCATTTTTAAATTGGGTTATTTTCTCTTTTATTATTAGGTGGTAAGTGTTCTTTATATATTCCAGATATGAGTCCTTTATCAGATGTATAATTTGAAAATATCTCCTTTTTTGCATTATCTTTTCATTTTCTTGATAGTGCCCTTTGATTCTGACTTTAATATTGATGAAATCCAACAGAAGCTTTTTTTGTTGTTGCTTGTGCCTTTAGTGTCATTTCTTCCCATCTGATCTTTACCAACTCCCTCTTGACACATACTCAAAGGCCCTCACAGGTTGTTGTTTTTTTTTTAAGATGGGAGGTTATATAAATAATTATATTTATTTTTTGGCTGGGCGTGGTGGCTCACGCCTGTAATCCCAGCATTCTGGGAGGCCTAGGTGGGTGGATTGCCTGAGCTCACAGGTTTGAGACCAGCTTGAATAAGAGCAAGACCCCATCTCTAAAAATAGTCAGGTATTGTGATAGGTGCCTGCAGTTCCAGCTACTCGGGTGGCTGAGGCAAGAGAATCACTTGAGCCCAAGAGTTTGAGGTTGCTGTGAGCTATGATGCCACGGTACTCTACTGAGGATGACAAAGTGAGACTCTGTCTCCCCAAAAAAAAAAAAAAAATATATATATATATATATACTTATTTTTTTGAATATACTCATTGAAACTGACTCCAGTATTGTCTTTAATGGTACAGATACAGATCCTTAAAGCTTCTTTTGAATATCTTATGCTTCTCAAACCATCTTGGTAAAGGCTGAAAGGGATGATCTTGCATCCTACCAAAGTCTCTAGCTGTCTGGTTTGAGCCAAGAAGCAAAAAGAACACCAAAGATGAAATTCAGAATAACATGGAGCATAAAAGACAGTAAGTACTTCTGCTGGTTTGCCCCTGAGCTTCTCTGCCACCATCTTGCATTGCATTTTTTGTTAAAAGGAGAAGAGACGTGGTCCTGAGGTCAAGGCTGCTCATTCCTTTGTGCATTTCTGTTTAGCAGGAGGTCTCAAAATGAGGTGCAGGGACCACCAGCATCAGTAGCATCTGAGTACCTGTTCCAAACCAAAATCTCAGACCCTACGCCAAACCTGCTGAATCAGAAACTGAGGTGGGATCCAGTGATCTCTTTTAACAAGTACTCCAAGTGGGTCTGAGGCACTGTCAAGTTTGAGAATCGCTGCTGTAGCGTTTTTAGCCAGTAGAACCTGGAGGCTACCACCTGGATAATGTGATTATTCTCTAGGTATTTCTTGGAAAATCTCATTCACCCAATGAATTGGCATCCTTGCCCTCCTCTTTCATTGCCCTAATTCATACTCATCCTCTCCTACCAAGTATGAGATCAGGCACTTTTGGTAACAAGTAATAGTAAACCTCAACTCAAACTAATCTGCTAACAGCTGAAGAAATTAATTGGCTGGCATGTTCTACATGAAAGGTCAGTAGGGCGGTGGGGTTTGAGCCAGGTGTGCTCTCCATTTTCCTGTGAGTCCCTCTGACCCTCCCTCTGCATCAGCTTCGTCTTCACGCTACCTTCTCTCTTGGTCGCAAGGTGGCTGCCTACAACCATCAACGCTGCATGCTTCCTAATTGGCTCTGGAATGAGACATCATGGCCTCTGCACTATGAAGCCACAACTCACCAGCTAAGCTCTGATTAGACCAGCTCTAAATGGGACAAGAGGCAGAAAATTCCCCTGGTTGACTTAGCTCCCTCCTTTCTACTCTTCTCTGGCTGGGGATGGGTAAGTCCCACCCAGCTCTCACGGCTGTTTCACAAGGGTGAAGGAAGAAGTGCTGTGTGTGGAAGAGGCAGCCTTGATGCCCAGGGCTCCAGGGCTAACAACATGGCCTCTGTGCTATTTGTCCCAAATTCACCGATCCCCTTCTTTCCAGCCCTTAGAGATCTACATCAAGGGGACCTTTTTAGAGCAAAAACTGATCACAAACACCCTTGTTTAAATCCTTTGGTGTATCTCCCCAGACACACACATGCACACCAGCTCTCAGGATAAAGTTCACACTCTGAGATGTTCAAGTTCTAGTTCCCATTGGCCTTTCTGGCTGCTCTCTTCCCATCCTTTGGAAAGAACCCCATGGAACACTGTACCACCCTCTCCCCACTCTTCTGTGCCACCTCACCTTTGCACTTGCTATATTCTGCCTGGAATATTCTTTCTCTTTTCACTTGGTAAGTTGACCCTTTAAAAACCCAACCTAGGCTCTGCGCCTGTAGCTCAAGCAGCTACGGCACCAGCCACTGGAGTTGGCAGGTTCGAGCCCAGCCCAGGCCTGCCAAACAAAGACAAAGACAACCAAAAAATAGCTGGATGTTGTGGCGGGTGCCTGTAGTCCCAGCTACTTGGGAGGCTGAGGCAAGAGAATCGCTTAAGCCCAAGAGTTGGAGGTTGCTGTGAGCTGTGACACTATGGCATTCTACCCAGGACGACAGCTTGAGACTCTGTCTCAAAAAAGAAAACAAAACAAAAACCCAGCCTGATGTCAGCCTCCTCTGGAAATCTCTCCTGGGTAGCTCCAGGCTAGGTTAATCACTGCGTCTGAAGGCTTCTGGATGACACAGCTGTCCTGTGCCTACACCACTTGTCCCTGTGTCTCCTTCTGCTTGTGATCTTAGGGCAGGAACCTCTCTGATTCACTCTGGGTCCCTATGCCTCAGGCTTACTACGGATCAGAAGCTCAGATGGTGTTTATTGATTGGATACTAATTTTGGGGCCCCTGCTGTTGCCTAGCAGCGCGGGGTTCTTGGTACCTGTAGACCATCAGTTGATAGTTGTTGGTGTGTTATACTGATCTCAAATTTCACTTATCCAGATCCTGGGAAAACTCTGGCCAGTTGCTGCCCTGACTGGTTCAAGGAATCAGTCCTTGGCACTAGAACTATGTGATCTGGGGTTTGGTGAGGGCTTAGAGGCCTTTAACTTTCAATTCTGAGGAATCACCGTTTATCTAGGAGGTTACAGGGACTAGCACACTGGGGCCTTCATCGTGGGTAGGCATAGATACCCCGTCTCCTTCAGAAGAATAGATGTAATTGTAGCCATGGGCTATTTTAATCCAGTTCTCCCATTTATAGAAATCATGTTTATTTCTAATATAAAATTTTATAACACATTTATTGAATGTAATGTGTAAAACACTTGAAAGTACAGACCACCTCTAACCCTTGTGTGTTGACGTATGTGCTTCCATTCTCTTTTCTAAGTGTGCATCTATAATAACTTCCTAAAACTTGAGGTGTCTGTTTCATTTGTAGTCATTACTATTGTCTTAGTCTGCTTTGTGCTTCAACAGAATACCTGAGACTAGGTAATTTATAAATGGTAGAAATTTATTTGGCTCACACAGTACTGGAGGCTGCGTCTGGTGAGGGCCTTCTTGCTGTGTTAACCCATGGCAGAAAGCAGATGGGCGAGAGGGCATGCACGAGAGAGCAAGCCTCAAGCGCGCGCTCGCGCTCTCTCTCTCTCTCTCTCTCTCTCTTTTAAACAGTAGCCTTTATTTTTCATATGCCATGAATTCATATGGGAATAGGTTCCAGCAGCTCAGGGTCCTTTCCACTGATCCTCACAAAGTGAGCTTTCGCAGGCTGGCGCTTCAGTTGAACCCAGGTCCCTTTCTCTTTGGCTTTCTTCTTTTTCTGATCATTTTTCTTCACACATTTCAGGAAGCTGTCTCAGCTCTTAGAGGGCTTAATATGCTCAATATGAACGCTCATCCTCTTGGCAAGAATCTTGCCCTTAATTTGTTTGTTTATAACAATACCAACAGCTTGTTGGTAACATTGTAGACTCTTCCAGCTTTGCCAGGTGACGTTTGTGTGGCGTGCCATTTTGAACGGTACCCATTCCCTTGATGTCTACAATATCACCTCTCTTGTAGATTCGCACATACGTGGCCAAAGGAGCAACTCCATGTTTTCTAAAAGGCCTAGAGGACATGTGTTGGGTGTCTCTCCTCTTTCCCTTTGTGTTTGTCACTTTGGTGAATTACTGGAAGATGGTGGCTCCAGCAGAAAGGAGCCTCAAGCTCTTTCCTAATCAGCATTAATCCATTCCTTCATGAGGGTGGAGCCCGGGGACCTAAACACTCCCCCTTACTCTTGGCTTCACCTCCCAACTCCTTATTTTGGGGATTAAGTTTCCAACATACGCCTTTTGAGAGATACATTTGACCATTATTATTTTACTTACTGCGATTGGTTACTCTTTTATTAATTAACCCCATGGGTTTCTATAAATGCCCTGACACGTTTATAATATAAGCCCCTTGCAGTCCCCCTGCCACTAACAAGCTGTAGGTAAAACAGTGTTAGGACCCATGTACTAAAGAAACAAGTAGGTCCTGGGAACCGAATGAAACCTAAGGAAGGTTACTTAGCTCAGAGCTTCTTAGCACACAAAGTAAAAATAAATAAATAAAAAGGGAAGCTCAAGAGGTCATGGAGCTCTTGAACTGCACAAGAGGAAGCAAACCAGATTGTCAGAATGCAAGAGATTTCTTAGTGCTGACCTCTGGAGAGAAAAAGTCATGGGTACCTTGGGTAAGGGTGTTGTGTAAGGGGCAGCTTCACTGAAAAACGCAGGAAACGCCTAGGTTTGGCCACTTCTCATTCTGACCCTTCATAACAGCTGATGCTGTGTTGAGAAATATGTGTGCTGGGGAAGGCATATTTTTGTAGGAAACCTAAGTAACATGATCTAAGTGTGCAACTTTCTGGTGATTTCATTTGCTAGACATTCAGCAAACACGTATTAATTGTGTGGCTTTCAAGCTGTACTTTCAGGTTGGTAATCTTATTAATGATCTCAATGAAGTTGGGAGCAGAGATTATTATGCCATTTTACAGATGAGGAAATGGAGGCTCAGGGAGATTGACTTATCTAAAGTCATATAGTCAGTTAAGTGGAGCTACGTGGACTTAAACCTAAGTCTGTAACCTTTCCCTTTTTGGTGGTACCCTGCTAGAGAAGGTGGGAGTGACTGGCTCTGTTGTGTTCCACTGTGTGTCAGGCCTGGGTTTTTGCGTACATCATCCCTTCTCCCCTCCAGTCCTTACCGTAATCCTAAGGTATGTAGTATTAGCCCATTTTACAGAGAGGTCTGGTGGTTGAGCTAAGCAAGGGTTCCTAACCTGGGTTTGCCGATGGGACTTCTGGATGTGCAAGGACTCAGTGGAATTGCACACAAACATTGATTCCTACTTCCATTTTTCTGAGTGAGAAGTGAGATGATCACCTTCACAGAGTCTCAAAAGATGAAACAGAAAAAAAAAAGAAAAAAAAGAACCTTGGAGTTCAGGGAAGGAATCATAGTGACAGCCCATGTTGACTGAGCCCCAGCCAGGGGCCAGGCACCTGCTAGGCCTGGGTAAGCTGTCATTCCTGGGGGGCTTAAGGTGTTCTCCACCTTATAGGTAACTCGGCTAGTAAGGGACCTTCCTCTGGAACTGAGTTTTGCTTCTCTTCCATTTGTCAGACTTTTGCGGCTTTTTTCCAGCAAGTAGTAGAATTTTTCTTCCTCTTTTGTGGAGCAGAGAATTATTTAAAAGCAGAATGATATGCTGTGCTTCGAGAGGTCAATGTCTGTTTCCAAGTTAACTCTGTTCCCTGACCTCTGGGAACAAACCTAGTTGGACTAGTTGGTTAAAAGAGTGAACAGGGTGCTTGTACCTCATTGGTTAGAGTGCTGGCCCTATGCACTGTGGGTGACAAGTTCGAACCCAGCCTGGGCCTGTTAAACAAACAAAAAAAGAGTGAACAAATGAATAACCAGATAGGTGAATGAGTAAGAAGAAGCAAGAAGTACTTCTTCCTTGGTATTCTGGATCAGCAAGACATGAATATGTCTCTGACAACTTTTCTCTTTTTTTTTTTTTTTTTGAGACAGAGTCTCACTATGTCGCCCTGGGTAGAGTGCTGTGGTGTCACAGCTCGTAGCAACCTCAAACTCTTGGGCTTAAGTGATTCTCTTGCCTCAGCTTCCCCAGTAGCTGGGACTAGAGGCGCCCGCCATAACGCCCAGCTGTTTCTTTGTTGCAGTTGCCATTGTTGTTTAGCTGGCCTGGGCTGGGTTTGAACCTGCCAGCCTGGGCGTATGTGGCCGGCGCCCTACCCACTGAGCTACGGGCACTACCGTCTTTGATGACTTTTATTCAAGGGTGACAGGTTGTTGTATTATTAGAAGTTTAAGGAAGCTGAGATCAGGCCTAATGTTGATGACCTTGTACAACCAGAGTGACCGAAGGAGCCTCAGAGGCTGTGTCCTTTCTCTCTGGCAGGCAATGGTGTGTGAGTGGGCGGGTGCCACCTTCCCCAGCTCTCTGCCGAGGCCTGCAGTGTTCCACTGAATGTGGTAAGGCTGGCAGGGCTGAGCTGTCTTGCTCCCCCTAGAACCCAGGGCCTCTTGTATTTCTGGCCCAGATTAAAGGCTCCATGCAACCTGCCTGGTTTCTTACATCCCAGCATGGCTTGTCCTCCAGTATTGCCCAGTGATGGGGTCCCTAAGAGCAGCAGCACAACCTCACTTCGCAGCTGAGAAAACAGGCTCAGATGGCTGAAGTGCCTCAGTGACTCACCCGAGGCCACATCAGTGGGCACTGGACCTAGACCTTGGCCTTTCTGTGGCTGGCTCTGAAGCTAGGCCTCCTCATATTTGCATTGCCAGGAATCTTCTGGAAGGTCAGCCACAAACTGGATGCCTCGTTGAAACGTGGAGGCCACTCCTCTGGCTAGAGAACTGGCTTGAGTCTAGCAGGGCTGTGGCTGAGTGTCTTCTCCTATGTGGAGGGAGAATGGGTGTCCCTGGCTGCCCCGGGGCAGTACCTCTGCCTTTGCTGGGCTGACTGGAAGTGACTTTGCAAGGCCCAGGAGCTGAGTGTCGAGAGGTGATCCTGGAAGTGTCTTGAAGCTTGTGGCACTGTCCCCCTTCCCAACCCACCTGTATCCTTACTTTAAGAAAAAAGAGAATGTATCTTTGTACATATGAGAAGAGCCCACAGTGGGCCAGAAAGAGTGAGCTGGGGCCCTGAGTTGGTGCCCACAGCACTTGGCACTCTTTTTCTTTTTTTTTTTTTTTTCCTCAATTTTATTGCATCAAGCAGCTGCTTATATAGTGCATCTTTTTCTTTTTTTTGCAACAATCTCACTTTGTCACACTCAGTAGAGTGCTGTGGCGTCATAGCTCACAGCAGCCTCAAACTCGGGCTTAAGCAATTCTCTTGCCTCAGCCTCCCAAGTAGTGGGGACAGGCGCCTGCCACAACACCTGGCTTTTTTTTTTTTTGGTTGTAGTTGTCGTTGTTTGGCAGAACCCACCAGGTCCGGTGTATGTGGCTGGTGCCCTAGCCGCTGAGCTACAGGCGCTGAGCCAGCACATGGCACTCTTAATTGTCCTTCCTGTCCCTCCACTGCCCTGGAATCCCCTTTGGGGCTGGGTCTGATTTTCTCCCTGGGCGTGCTACTGTTAGGCCTAGTCAGTGGAAGGTGAATAAATAAATAAATGAGTGACTTGGGTGTAGGAACCCTGTTTTTGGTCCAGGAACAACCCATGTTGTCTTACTCAGGTGATCCCCTTTCTGGGCCTTGATTTCTCCATCTGAGCTGACTTTAAGGCCCTAATGGTCTGAGCCAGAAGGGCTTGGGACTGGAGAGGATGGAGAGAGGCCAGAGACCGATGCTGGGATTCCGTGAGGACTTGCTGGCCTGCGTGGTGGGGGAGGCATCTTTAAAGGCTCCTGGCTATGGAGCCCAGGAGACCAGGCAGCTGACAGGCACCCATCGGGAGGCTGGAGGGGAGAGGAGATACAGACTTGGCCGAAAAGGCTGTTAGGGGAAGCTTCACATTTCCCTGGCAACTTGGTTTCTCTGTTTCTGAAAAATGAAGCACCCAACAGCTCTGTCCATCAGAGCGTCCTAAGAGGGTTGGGGCTGACTTGGGAGTGAGGACCAGGCAGATGGACAGGCCCCCGAGGCAGGCAGAGGAGGCCTCAGGCACTGGTGGCCCCTGCCCAGGTGGGGCTGGGCTGGGCTTGGTTCTGGGGGTCTCCCCGTTTCAAGGGCTGGTGCCCCTGCTTATTGTTACTTTGCTTTGTGTTTTCTGCAGATCATGATCGAGTTCTGCCCTGGGGGAGCTGTGGATGCCATCATGCTGGGTGAGTCTTCCTTGATCCAGGGAGTTGCCCGGGTGGGGAGGGCTCTGGCCTCTCAGCCAGGTTTGGGTTCTTGGAGAGAATGCAGGATGTGCGCTGGAAGACCAGCCCGCCCTGTTCCAGAAACCGCGTGTCCCTGAGCTGGTCACTCGCCCTCTCAAGCCTTCTTGACTGTACGATTGGTGTGATGCCTGTTTTGCCTGACCCCTCAACACTCTGAGGAGATGAAACAGAGAGGGACGTTCTCTGAAAAGTGGGGATACCCAACCGTTTTCCCATTTTATAAATGCTCAATAGGGTCGTTGTCAAGTCTCAACATCCTGGGCAAGCTTGACCATTAACAGTGACAATAGAGTGACTGTTCCTTTGTGAACAGTTACTATATGCCAGAGGTTATGGTAGCTGTTTTCACATATATTATCCTCATTTAGTCCTCTAGTGTAAATGAGGAGTATCTGTTTTCCCTTTGATTAGACTGACACTTAGAGAGTGTGAACCCAGTTCTGGGTGACAGTACTCCTAATTGCTGCCAGCCCCATATCATCCCCTGCTCCTGCCAGCCTGCAGGGCACGAGGGAAGGAAGGCTGAGGGTCTGGGGCCCTGGAAGTTTGAATGGTGAGTCAAGGATTCTGGGATGGTTCAAGAGAGGAGAGGCCTTTGGTGTAATGTTGCACTACTGAGCCACTTTTTTATTATGAAGAAGGTATTTTCCCCTGAGTATTTATCTCAGGAGGGAGCAGATCATAATCCTGAAGGACATAGTCCCAAACTGTATAACCCCCAATGTTGAAACCTTGGAAGATCAAAATCCCTTAGGTCTAAAATCCCAGGAAGAACAATTATTTTAAAAGGTCAAAATCCCAGAAATATTATTCTGGAAAAATTATTAAAAATATTTATGACATATTTATTTACATCTTAAAAGGGGGTTTATTGGAGAAACATAAAAACATGACAGACCGCTTCCTAAGCCGCTTTGCACAATACAATAGGCAATCATGATAGTATGCATTTCCGCGAGCATAGACACACAGGCGGACTTTTGATGGCCACACAGGTATAACAGCTGTGAGTAGCTAACCTATATTCCTAAAATGGGTCAAGGAGGGAAAGGTATAAACATATATTGCTGGGAGTGATAATTATATGCACCCAGTTTTATGACTGTGGCTGTTGGAAATATTAACAACACAATGTACACCCTAGGTCTTTTGAAGAGATGGATCGAGCACGCTGATGGGTTACCACCATGGATATCGTCTGCCAAAGTGAGGTCTTGAGAAAAAACTTTTTTTTCACCCTTGGTAGAGTGCTGTGGTGTCACAGCTCACAGCCACCTCCAGCTCTTGGGCTTAGGTGATTCTCTTGCCTCAGCCCCCCAAATAGCTGGGACTACAGGCACCCACTGCAACACCTGGCTATTTTTTTTTTTTTTTTTTCCTAGTTGCTTTTAGAAATTTTTTTTTTTTTTTTTTTTTTTTTTTTTAAATTTAATTTTTTTTTATTAAATCATAGCTATGTACAATGGTATGATCATAGGGCATCATACATTAGTTTCACAGACCGGTTGACACGTTTATATCACACTGGTTAACATAGCCTTCCTGGCAATTTCACAATTGTGTTGAGACATTT
>CAUYPK010053979.1:0-12944 GCA_963574355.1 Loris lydekkerianus | reverse complement strand
CAGGCCAAACGTGGGACTAGAGGAGGCTCTGGTCTCGGGGGAAGAGGGCAGCTGGTGACAATGGATGATTGAAGAGTTTCATGGAAAACACCACATGGGATGAGAACGAGTCCCTGCCAAGGGCTGAACTTGGAGTCTGAAAATTTAAATTTTTAGAAAATAGTGAACAATTATTATAAGAGGTCAAATAGTATGCCCTGAATTAGTAAGAGCTCTCATTTGTTTTTCTTCTCTGCTCACAGAAACTTCCTACTTACTATACATTTCAAAGCTCCTGTGTTTCTGGAAATAAATCTCATTGTACCCTGATGGTATATTCATTGTAATGCTGTTGTCCCTGCAAATAAAGTGGTTCAAAAGTAATTAAATAAGAGCTGGGTAGTTTTCTACTGAAACAAACAGCCCACTGCTGCTTCTACTGATATATAAAATTTTGTCTCAGTGAAGTGGTGTTGTATGAATGCTGTAAGTTGGGTCTTTGTTCTCATCAGAAATCTCTTGAATGAGGCTAGATGTCATTATTTTCTTTCTTCATGCAAATACATGGGATTCAGTGTCACAAAAATAAGTAAATATGTATGTATTATTCTTCTCATACAGAAAAAAAATCTTTGGATAGAAGTTTAATGTATGTTCCTTAGTATTATCACCAGCAGATGTACTATAACTGCAAAGAATGAGGTGGCCAAGTATATTTTATGGCTCTCCTTTCCAATTCTAATAAGAAACCATGTAATACTTACAAAGAGTGTGTTGCATCCTTTCATTAAAATGCATTATGAATGGATAACAGGGCAGGCAAAATTGCTGGAAACTCACATATTTCCCCACACTAACTTTGTACAGTAGGCATCTGTAATCTGCATCTCAATCCCTCATCCTGCAGGAGTAAGCTACAGAAAATTTGAGTATTATTCCTACTGTGCAGAAATAAAAGAAGGAATTAATTCTGTTGACTCTATAAGACCCAGAGCTGAAAAGTCACCGCATTCTCAATTTAAATGATCCACATAGTAGACCCAAACTGCCTTGGAATTTTTAAGAATTTAAAAACCCATCACTGTCAGAGTTGAGATGAATTTCCACCTTCTCTTGGTTTTGAGTAGTCAGTTAAGGGGACATATCACCAGAAGAATTGGGATTCATGGGTCCAAAGAAGAATTAAAGAGCCTTTAATAAGATGTCAATAATTATAAAAAGAGTTTTTATTACCAATTCATCTCTAAGAGATAAAGAGCACATTGTGGAACGTCATAGTCAACTAAAGACATATACTGAGATGTTTTCTTCTACTCTATGGTTGAAGCATTACATTTAACAAACAATCATAAAACAGGAAAATATTACGCTGTCTGAACAATATCATGAATGTTATTAACAAGTGGAGGAAATAATAATAAGTGTAGATTTGTATTCAGATTATTCTCTTCAAAATAATGGTTCCAGTTACTTGAGTTGATACATTGGTAACTATGTTTTGCTTTTCATGTGCCTAGACATGAGTCCATCCATAGTGATATTGACAAGATCCATGATGCATCACCATCCTTAAAAAATATTGCAAATTCTATGGATACCAGCACAGAATGCTATCTTTGAAATGATGCAGCTGAGCAGTAAAAATGTAGCTCAACTGTTGGTTAATTGCTAAAGCATTAGCATGCCTGATGCTTTCCTACATCTTTCAAATTAATACCCTAAAAATACAGAGCTCTATGATTTTCCGTACTAGAGAAACATGATGTCATCCAGAGGACAAAAAAAATGGCTTGTAAAACCTTTTCATTTTCCTCCCTAGTCACTCTTTCCTCCTGACCATCATTTCTCAGGATATTTGATGACACCTATAGTGGAGGTATTATTATCTCCATTCTATAGATGTGAAAACCAAGGCCTAAAACTATTAATTAACTTCTTGTAGTCATTGATAAGTGGCAGAGCCAAAATCAAAACCTAGGTCTGTCTTTCAGTGAGAATCATCAGTATGAGACTATTCCAAGCCTCCTACTGTATTTAATGTCATTTTATGCAATGCTTCAGATGGGGTGGTATGTGATACACAAGAGAGGTAAAATTATAAAGAAATTCAGTTCCTCCTTTCTCTGTCCCCTGGCCACTTTCAGATTTTCAAAGCCCTGATACTTACCTCTCTCCTTTTGCCCAATTTTCCTTTATCATCTAATCTACTCTGAGAAAGAATATGATATCTTTCATTTACATATTAGTACAAATTCTCATCAATAATCCAAATTTTAGAGCTACAAAGGATGACATCTTTTCTGCAACCTATCATTTCATACATATGGAGACCACACCACAGAAAGGTTAAGGGACCTACCCGAGTTCACAAAGCTAATTATCTGCAGGGCACAAGCAAGAATTCTGTCTCCTGACTTCCAACTCAAGAGTTCTATTCACTATACCCTAACATTCCATCAGAGTTTTTCTTTATTTCAAAGGAAAGGTTCTGACCTCAAAGAAATTTCAAACATCAAGGACAAAATAGAGAAAGCACATTAAGAAACAGAAGCCCAACATTAACCCCTTAAGCCACATTTGTAGGTAGCTCCTTACCCTTTTCTCGTGTAAGACCAGCCCTGCTGAGGGAAGCCATGGGTGAGCATGGGGAACCTCTCTCACCTGACAATATTATTCAGAATGCGCTCCCTACCACACCATCCACGCTACTCCTCTTTCCTTTTCAAACTGCTAGCATTGCTTCTCTCTCTTCTCTCTCCAACAGGAATCAACACAATCATTATATTAAATCCCAATGGAAACCACTTTGTGTAAAAAAGGAAACAACAAAGTTTCAAATTGATCCTTTCTAGTTCCTAAGAAGAAAAGACTTTCCCTTCCTGATTACGTTCATTATCATAGATTTCAATTTGCTCAAATTACAAGTAAAAGTAGATTGAAACCTATAGTTGGATCCCCAGGAGAATGTTTCATTTTTTAAAATCAATATAAAAACAGAAGCCATTTTGCATTCATCATTTTTGGCTCCAGCTCTACACTACTAAGTCTATTATCTTGCATTTAGTCATCCAGAAGTTGACCATATTCAGCCTATACTTGTTTTCAATCTCAATCTTTATGTCCTACATAACATGAGGTTCTGAATACCAGTGGTCTTTGAGAGCTTCTTTTCTGTCAAAATAACTATGTATAGTCTGTTCAGGTTGGGTATTTATGGTTCTTTTTCTGTGTCAGTACACAGAAGTGCAATGAAGATGGAAGCAGGTCATCTGAATAGTTATTGTGAAAAAAAAAAAAAGATAAGTGAAAAAGAGGGAAAAACTTCAAAGGCCTAACTATTCACAATGACCATCCTCATCTTATTTTCATGTGTATGTGTTCAGTTTCTGAAACGATATATAGAGTTACATGAAAAAGCTAGAAGGAAATAAGTAAGCAGCTAATTCAATCTCCTCATTTTACAAATAACACATCTAAGGCCCAGAGAAAGGAAGGAATTAGGTCTCCATCATAACATAATTTGCAGAGTCGAGACTCAAAACTGTATGTCCTAAATCCTAGTTCTAAACATCATGACACAGATATTTTAATTTATGTTTCTCCAAAAGCAGAGGCTGAGAAAAGGATTTGGGCACAAGTGATTTATTTTAGAACTAATCACAAGAACTGGAAGCAAGAAAGCAGGAAGATGAGTCAGGGAAGGAAAAAAAGAAAAAGATAGCATTGATCTGATTTTCACTGTGGGAACATAGGAACAATTCCAGTGGGGACCCTCTGAAATCATACATCATAAATCTCAGAAATATATCACCATAGGATGGAAGACCAAGACATTAATTTATCCATTACTGCAGGGAGCTGCCCCCTAGAGGCATTAACTTCCCTGAAGTTTCATGCTGCCCATGTTTTTGCTAAGCAAACTTAGTGACTTGAGAAAAAGCCAAGGGACAGAAAAGCAAAGACACAGTGAGGTGTTTGTTTTGGATCTCTTTAAGCATCTCCCCACCATAACTGCAGCTGAAATCAAGTAGAACAAGTACTGTGTCACAGACCACAAAGGATCTATTAGATGTGGTTTTTAAACTATGTTGCCTAGAGTTTTGGGGTTGCTCTGCAAAAAGACTCCAGGGAAGTCTGAGAGAGGCTTGGTGTATTATTTAGGATTCTCCAGAGAAAAATAACCAATAGCATGTTTACAGAAATATAAGAGGGGATTATTATGGGAATTGGCTCATACGATTATGGAATCTAAGAAGTCCCATGATATGCAGCTTGCAAGATGGAGAACCAAAAAAGCTGCTGATGTAATTTATTCTGAGACTCAATAGAGCAGGCATCCTCAAACTTTTTAAACAGGGGGCCAATTCATTGTCCCTCAGACTGTTGGAGGGCTGGACTATAGTTTAAAAGAAAAAACTATTAACAAATTCCTATGCACACTGCACATATCTTATTTTGAAGTAAAAAAACAAAATGGGAACAAATACAATCACACCACCTCATGTGGTCCACAGGCCGCAGTTTGAGGATGCCTGCTATAGAGTCTGAAAGGCCAAGAACCTAGAGCTCTTATGTCCAAGGGCAGGAGAAAGATGGAAGTCCAAGCTCTGGAAAAGACAGCAAATTTGCCTTTCTGCTACTCTTTTGTTCTATCTGGGTCCTCAGTGGATTAGATGGTGCCCATTTACATTGGTGAGGGCAATCATCTACACTCAATCTATAGATGTAAATACTAATCTCTTTCATGGACTATTTGGAAATAATATTTAATCATATATCTGGGCATCCTGTTGCCCATTCAATTTGACACATAAAATTAACCACCACAAATCCACCCTAGTCAACTTGGCAGCCATATGCATCTTATTAAGCCATACTTAGTCTCCAAATTAAGATAATAACAAGATTATAATTCCAACATGATATAACTATCCTGTGCACAACCAAAACTGTGATAATCTCTTCCCCCGAAGAGGAAGTAAAGTGCTCTTTACGCTGCTTGAGCAGTGTTTCCTCTCCTCCTGATAACCCATAACTTAAATACTATGATGTATAAGTAACAATTTTTAATTACTAATATAAAATCAACACATCTTATTCTATATGATAAGGAAGAGAAGAAAGAAAACAAAAGTATTTGTTTAATATATATATGTATAGGCACACATACAAAAGTAATCATAACAAAAATAGTGAAGAAATACTCATGACAATTATAGTCCTAGTTTCTGTAATTAGTCTCATGATTGTAGCTGGTGTTTCTAACTACTTTCTTCTAATATCCAGTTTGTGTTCCCTTTGTCTATAGGAAACATCTTAGCTGGTTATGGTTCTTCACTTGACAGAATGACCCCAAACTCTTACTCCTAAAGGGCCTGGGCCATTCGTAGTACTGCATGGATTGAATTTTAATTTTCCACTGAACTTAATTATAGGGCATAATACTACTAAGAGATGCCCTCTAGGATCTCTTGCATTTCAGACATACTCTTCTTTGTTTCCATTGTGAAGTAGTATTCTAATTTCCCTTTGGTAGTCTGGAGCAATCACCCTCAGAGACATACCCAGAAATAATGTTTTGTAGAATGGGTATCCCTAAACTAATCATATAAAATTAACCATCATGCCCAGGAAGAGCCACATTGTAAAATTTGAGGACTTATATGTATGTTCCATTCAGAACAGATCTATACATTTTTATGTACTATTTTATACTTCAGAGGTACTGTAAGAGATATAATTTGGAAGCAGATACTGGAGGTTACTTATATATTAGTACTGATTCTTTAGTATTAAGTGCACAAACAAAATCAAACTAACTTGAGCAAAGAAAGAAAACAAGTTTATCTAACTGAGAAGTCAAGAGCTAAACTGGAGGTCTAGGCACAAATGGATTTAGATTACAAATACAGTTGTCTGGGCTTTATCTTGTCTATGTGTCTCATTCAAATGTCTTTCAGGAGTTCATTAATAGGTGATACTTGGCTGAGGAAAGATTCTCGAAGCTTGAAGATATGTCAATTCAAACTTTCAAAACTGAAAAGCAAAGGGGAAAAAGACTGAAAAAAGAAAAAGAAACAGAATATCAAGAACTGTGCAGCAAAGAAATATTTGAAGTAATGACTGAGAATTTTCCCAAATTAATATACACCAAACCACGGATCCAGGAAGCTTGGGAAACACAAAGCAGGATAAATATCCCCAGCCAAAACTACACTTAGGTGCCTGATTTTCAAAGTACAGAAAATCAAAGATAAAGAAAAAATATTGAAAGAAGCCAGAGGAAAAAAATACCTTACCCATACAGGAGCCAAGATAAGAATTGCATCTAACTTCTTAGAAAATATGCAAGCAAGAAGAGAGTGGACTGAAATATTTAAAGTGTTGAGAGAAAAGCAATCACCAATCTAGAATTATGTATGTTGTCATATTATTCTTTATAGTGAAAAGCAAAAAATGAGAACATTTATTGCAGTATACCTCCTTTGCATGAAATGTTAAAAGAAATTCTTCAGAGAGAAGAAAATGTTATAGTCCAGACATTCAGATCTATATTTAAAAAAAAACTATTTGAGAAAGAATAAGTGAATGTAAAATAAAGTGTTTAGGTTTCTTATTCTTAAGTGATCTAACAGATAAAATTTTGTTCAAAATAATGTTTAATAATAGCAATAATATATTCATCAATTGCAGCTTATATGTAAGTGAAATAAATGACAGCAATGATACAATAGATGGGAGGAAGGATTTAGGCACATTTTGATATTAGAAGGTACTAGCACTATCCATGAAGCAACACAATGTCATAGGAAGGTAGACCTGAAATAGTTGTAAATGTGTATCACAAACTCTAAGGCCACCCTAAAAATAGCTAAGAAATGAGTGAAAATGGAATCATAAAAATACTCAATTAAGACCACAAAAGACAGGGTAAGAGTGAGAGGCAAAAATAGAAACAAAGAATAAGAGGAGTTAATAAAAATATTAACAAATATGGTAAACATTAATATAATTATATCAATAATCACTCTAAATGTCAATGGCTTAAATCTACCACTTAAAAGACAAAAATACAGCTCAGCATTCGTGATCCAATGGTTAGGGCACCAGTCACATGAACCCAGCCCAGGCCTGCTAAACAACAATGACAACATGACAACAATAACAATAAAAAAGAGACAAAAATAGTAGGTCAAAAACAAAACCTAACTACATGTTGTCTATAATAAATCTATTTTAAACATAAAAATAAAAGGATGGAGAAAGGAATATTATGCTAACACTAAACAAACAAAAGCTGAAGTATCTATATTAATTTTAGTCAGAACTGAGTTCAGAGCAAGGGAATTATCAGGAATAAAGAGAGGCATTACATAACAGTGCAGCAGTCAATACTCCAAGAAGATATAACAATCCTTAACGTGTGCCCCTAACGACAGTGCTTTGTGTTTTGACACATGATGCAAAAACAGAACTGAAAGGAGAAATAGATAAATCCACTAGTATGCTTGGAGACTTCAACACCCCTCTACCAAAAATAGACAGATGCAAATCAGTAAAGGCACAGCACTGTCAATTAAGATGATATAACTGACATAGATGGATTACTTTATCCAACAACAACAGAATACATGTACATATCCTCAAGCTTGCATGGAATGGTCACAAAGAAAGATCACTGAATAACATTCTGGAAAAAGAAAAAAAAAAAAGCCACAGAGACAGTAAAATATCAGTGATTTCCAGAGTATAGAAGGGAGGGAGGAATGAATAGGTAGAACACAGGATTTTAAGGGCAGTGACAATACACTGCCCTTGGACATTTGTCCACACCTATACAATGTACAACATAGTTTATGTTACAATATACACTATGGACTTCAGTTGATAATATGTCAATGTAGGTTCTAACAAATCTATCATCAGTTAAGAGATATTAATAATAGGGGATGCTAAGCATGGGTGGACAGAAAGCATATGGGACATACATAAATCTTCCTCTCAAGTATTTTTTTTTGTGAAATGAAAATGAATCTAAATAATTGCTTATTTAAAAAAACATTATGAGATGTATTACCCAAAAGAGATGAAAATTTATGTTCACACAAAAACTTGCACAGGGATGTTAACAGAAGCTTTATTCATGTGGGCTGTGTACATATATGTGTGTGCCTGTGTGAAATGAAAAACTAATTAAATGAAAAGCTACACAATGTTCAAGGGCTAGAAGACTAGTATGTGTTAATTAACTGTGTATCAGTAAGACCTACTTGTCAACAGTAAGCTATGATTAGTTAAGTTTTGGGGGAGTTAATTTATAGAAAGGTTTTCTACTCTGAGGGAGGTTCTGCCCTCCCAACCACCACATTATTCAACAGTCAAATGTACATTAAATTAAGCCCTTCTACTCTTTAAAAGAGATATTTAAAAGGCAAGCCATAGAGCAGAGTTATTTTCAGTGTATGTATAAATTGTGTAAATATATAAAGGATTCCTACAAAATAATAATAATAATAATGTAACTCAATAGAATAAATGTGCATAAAACTTGAACATTTTACAAAAGAAGTTATCTAAATAGCTGATTTTTAAAAAGATGTTCAATTTTATTATCAAGGAAATTGCACATTAAAACCACAATAAAATATCGCTACATAACTATCAAAATTGTTAAAAATAAATGTTATTGTGTATATTTGAGGTATACCAAATGAAGTTATAAAATACATACATATGTATATATTAAAATGTACAAATTAACATATCCATCATCTCTCATAGTTACTCACCTATAAGGTCATTTAGTAAAAATCCTGATTATTATAAACTATTATTACATATAGTCCTCATGCTATATATTGGAATTTTTAACTTGTTAATCCTCAACATTTACCTCTTTGTACCCTTTAACCTACATCTCCCTAATTCATCCTCCCAATCCCACTGGTAACCACTGTTTTATTCTCTATTTCTATATATTTGACCTTTTTTTCACATGTAAGTGAATTCATACAATATTTTTTCCTGCTTCTGGCTTATTTCATTTAGCATAATTTCCCTTAAGTCCATCCCTGTTAAGGCAAATAGTAGAATCTCATTCTTTTAAAGGCTGATTAATATTTCCTTTTTTTTTTGTGTGTGTGTGTGTGTGTGTGTGTGTGGTGTGTGTATCATAATTTGTTTATCCATTCATAGATGGATGAACACTTACGTGCTGCAATGAACAGGTGACTAGAGATATCTTTATAAGACCATGATTTCATTTCCTTTGGATACAAGTCTATTAAGTTCACAAACTTGCTGCCATGTGCTCATGTGGCAGCACTGTAGAAACAGCTTGGTAAGGTTTCATAACCTTGGTATATCAGTGTATCACAGCTGTGTTTGTGCCAACATGCGGCAGTGCCTTGCTAAGTGGTGTTCATTATTGTCACCACATGTTTTTTGTGTGTCCTGGCAAGAATGCTGAAGCTTTAATTAGAGCAATGAACAAACATTAAATTTCGTGTTGAACTTGGCAAGAGTAGAAGTGAAATCAGGAGCACGTTAGGACAAGTTTACAGGGATAAAACCATGAAGAAAACAGCAGTGTGTAAATGGATTATGTTTTTCTGGGGGGAAATAAAGCATCACTGATGAAGAGATGTCAGGGGGTCCAGTAACAAACAGAACTGACAAAAACTGAAAAAATGTATCAAGTTGTACATTAACTTTGTCAGCTGTGAGGACCATAACAGATCAACTAAACATTGATAGAGAAACAGTAAGGAAAATCTTAACTGAAAATCTTGGCATGGGAAAGGTGTGCAAAAACGGTCCAAAAGGAGCTCACCCATGAACAAAAGCAAAGGAGATTTGATGTTTGCCAAGACCTTTTGGAGAAGTAAGACAATTTGGGGGGTCATGTTATCACTAATGATGAAATGTGGGTATACCAATACCCTAAAACAAAGTGTCAAAGGGTATGATAGAGTCAGCCAATTCTCCACAAACCAAAGTGAAAACAATGTTGTTAACCTTTTTTGATATAACCTTTTCTGTTCATTATGCATATGTACCAACTGCAAAACAGTTAACCAATTTTATCATTTGGAAGTGCTGAAAAGGTTGCATAAAAAAGTTAAACAGAAAGAATCTGACTTTTCTCAAACAACTCATGGCTCTGGCATCACAACAATGCACCAGCTCATATGGCACTGTGTACGAGGGAGTTGTTAGCAAGTAAACAAACAACTGTACTGGAACACTGTCCCCATTCACCTGATATGGCTCCCAGTGACTTTTTTCTTAACCTGAAGATAAAAGTAAAATTTTCTGTTGTTGTTGTTGTTGCAGTTTTTGTCCAGGGCTGGGTTTGAAGCTGCCACCTCTAGCATATAGGGCTGGCGCCCTACTCCTTTGAGCCACAGGCACCACCCTAATTTTTTTTTTTTAATTTCACATAAATGTTAGGGTACAAACAACCAGGTCACAATATTTGAATTTGTTAGGTAGAGTCCCTCTTTTAGTTGTGTCCCACAGCCAAAAGGTGTACATTACATCCCCACATTGTGTTCATTAAGTCCACTAAGTGTGTCCCTCTCCCCTTTCTTTCGTTCTCCCTCTCCCCAACTTGAATTGAATTGAGTTTTTCTCTTATGTGGGCATGAATCAGATCATCTATGTTTTGAATTAGTATTGAATACATTGCATATTTTCTTGTCCATTCTTGTGATACTTTACTAAGAGGAATGTGTTTCAACTCCATCCAGGTTAATACAAAAGATGTAAAGTCTCCATCTTTTTTATGGCTGAATAGTATTCCATGGTATACATATACCACAGTTTGTTCATCCATTTCTAGATTGATTGGCATTTAGGTTGTTTCCACATCTCAATTATTGTAAACTGAGCTGTGATAAATAATCTAGTGCAAATGTATTTATAAAATGATCTTTTTTCTTCTGAGTAGATACCTAGTAATGGGATTGCGGCGTCTGATGGGAGATCTAATTTGAGTTCTTTGAGGATTCTCCATACTCCTTTCCAAAGAAGCTATATTACTTTTCAGTCCTACCAACAGCGTAAAAGTATTCTCCCCTCTCCACATCCATACCAACATCTACAACTGTGGGGATTTGTGATGTGGGCTAATCTTACTAGGGATAGATGATATGTCAGGTTGGTTTTGATTAGAGATGATGAGAATTTTTTTCATATGTTTGTTAGCCATTTGTCTGTCTTCTTCAGAGAAGGTTCTGTTCATGTCTCTTGCCTAGTCATTAGTTGTCATTGATTAATTTGAATCTCTATAGATCCTAGATATCAAGACTTTGTCAGATTCATACCATGAAATATCTTTTCCCATTCTGAAGGTTGTCTATCAGCTTTAATCATTGTGCCCTTAGTTGTGCCAAAGTGGTGTTCAATTTAATTAAGTTCCATTTGTTCATTTTGGTTGTGATTGCCACTGAAGTTCTCTTCATAAAATCTTTCCCAAAGCCAACATCCTCTAGAGCCTTTCCCATACTTTTATCAAAGATTTTTATCACTTTGCATCTTGGATTTAAATCCTATATCCATTTTGAGTCAATTTTTGTAAGTGGTGAAGTGTACAGATACAGTTTCAATCTTTTACATGTGGTTATCCAGTACTCCAAGCACTATTTATTGAATAGGCGTTCTTTTTCCCAGTGTATGTTTTTGTTTGGTTTATCAAAGATCAGATGGCTATAGGAGACTGGTTTCATCTCTTGGTTTTCTATTCAGTTCTATGCATCTACGTCTCTATTTTTGTGCTAATACCATGCTATTTTGATTACGCTGGCTTGTAAAATAGCCTAAAGTCTGAGAGTGATGCCTCTGTATTAGTTTTTATTGCTAAAAATTGCCTTGGCTATATGCAGTTTTTTCTGGTTCTGTATGAAACGAAGTACTATTTTCTTGCGTTCTTCAAAGTATGATGTTGGTATTTTAATGGGGATAGCATTGAATCTGTACATTGCTTTGGGGAGTACACACATTTTAACAATGTTGATTCTTCCCAGCCAAGAGCATGGTATGTTCTTCCATTTGTTGGTATATTCTGCAGTTTCTTTTCTTGTGATTTCATAATTTTCTTTGTAGAGGTCCTTTAGCTATTTTGTTAGGTATATTCCTAATTATTTCATTTTCTTTGAAGCTACTGTGAAAGGAATTGTATCTTTGATTAGCTTCTCAACCTGACTGTTATTGGCATATAGAAAAGCTACTGATTTGTGGACACTGATTATATGTCCTGAGATGTTATTGTAGTTATTGATCACTTACTTCCAGGAGTCTTGTGGTTGAGTCTGGGGTTATCTAAGTATAAGATCATATCATCAGCAAACAGCGAGAGTTTAACCTCCTTGCCCCCATTTGGATGCCCCTTGTATCCTTCTCTTGCCTCATTGCAGTGGCTAGAACTTCCAGAACTACATTAAATAGTAGTGGAAATAGAGGATATTCTCATCTGGTTCCAGTTCTAAGTGGAAAAGCTTTTAGTTTTACTCTATTGAGTATGATATTAGCTGTGCATGTGTTGTAGATGACTTCAATCAGTTTTAGAAAAGCACCACCTATGTCCATATTCTTAAACGTTCTAATTAGAAAAGGATGCTGAATTTTGTCGAAAGTTTTTGCTGTGTCTATTGAGAACATAATACAGTCTTTGTTTTTGCTTCTATTGATATGCTGAATTACATTTATGGATTTGCATATATTAAACCAGCTTTATATCCCTGAGATGAAGTAATGTATAAATTTTTAGTGCACAGCTATAATATATTGGCTAAGATTTTTTTTTTTTAAGTTTTTTTTTTTAATTTTATTATAAATCATAGCTGTGTACATTAATGTGATCATGGGGCACCATACACTTGGTTCATAGATCGTTTGACACATTTTCATCACACTGGTTAACATAGCCTTCCTGGCATTTTCCCGGTTATTTTGCTAAGACATTT
>CAUYPK010053978.1:0-14270 GCA_963574355.1 Loris lydekkerianus | reverse complement strand
TCTCTCCTCAGAGGTCCCTCCTCAGAAGCAGCATAACAAAATCCAAACTTGGCAAAGAGCCACAGTATACAAAATAATGATAAGAGGCAAAGAGCCGCATTCATTTTGGCCGGGAGCCGCATGCAGCTCGAGAGCCACGTGTTCGCCACCCCTGCTCTAGAAGGACCAACTCTGCAAACACCTTGATTTTGGACTTCTGGCTTCCAGAATTGTGAGAAAATAAACTTGTGCTAAGCCACCTAATTTGTGCCAATTTATTTATTTGTTTATTCCTTTATTATTGAGACAGGGGCTTACTCTGTCACCCGGGGTAGAGTGCTGTGGCATCACAGCTCACAGCAACCTCAAACTCTTGGGGGCAAGCGATTCTCTTGCCTCAGCCTTCCAAGTAGCTGGGACCACAGGCGCCTGCCACGATGCCTGGCTAGATTTTCTATTTTTAGCAGAGATGAGGTCTTGCTCTTGCTCAAGATGGTCTCAAACTCCTGAGCTCAGGTGATCTCTCCGCCTTGGCCTCTCTGAGTGCTCAGATTACTGGTGTGAGCCACCTCGCCCAGCCTACTTGTGACAGTTTATTACTGCACCCTAGGAAACTAATGCAGGCTGGTTCAGAAGTCTACCCAAGAAACAGGGCAAAGCCACCCAGCATGTCTCTGTGAGCGGTGAGGGCACTCACTCCTTAGCACAGCCATTTTCTAAACCTTGAAGGACTCTGCCCTCCCCTCCCCTACCTATTTGTGTGCAGGGGGAAAAAAGTGCATAGTAGTTCATACACGTCAAATTTTCTTTCAATTAATGGGCACACGTGACGTATTTGGTTTGCAAGGTGGAGAAAAAAAAACAACCCACTATACATTTTGTTCTATTGCTTTTCCAGCTCAGCCAGGAGACATTTCTTATTAGATTCACCCACCTGGTAACTAACGAGCACCGCAAGCCTCTGGAAAGCAATTACTTGTAAGTAAAATAAGGATTTCTCTGAAAGAGTCAGCTAAAGCTGAATGTATGGTAAACAAGGCACTATGTGAGTAGAAATTGGCTATTTCTGCTTCAATCTTGAGAAATTCCTTTCATCAAGACCATCTTGAATAGACAATGATAGAGGTGACGAGGCCCAAGTGGTCATTTACTTTACTGTCCAGCCCAATGCACGACACCAACTCTGTAGGTTAAGTTCCACTCAATTGAGTCAATAAATTATATTATGCCCTAGACCTCTGATAGGGGCCAGGAATGCAGAGACACTGCTGCCCCCAGGAAGACCACAGGGGAGGCAGACGAGTCACAGGAGGGTGGCTAGAGCTCAGAGCATCCATGTACCGCAGGGGCACAGCTAGAGAGGGCACGCAGTGACCTTCCAGTCAGACACAGCGCATTGACACCAGCGTTCATCTCTGCTGCCTTCTGGCCCGGCACTAAGAGGAGAGTCTAGGAATAAAAAGAAATACACTTGAACCCAAAAGGACCGAGGGAACTGGGGAAGAGAGCACGGAGAATGGGAACCCTCCCTGAGTCTGGTAGGAGGGCAAACAGAGGAAGTGGGGGAGAGAGAAATGTGACGGCAGAGAGGGGGCCTCAGAGGCACTGTGGGTCCAAGAAGCTGGCCTCACAGCGCTGGTGGGGCGCTCAGGGGAGAGTTGGGGACATGAACTGTGGGAGGCAGCAGTGGGCCTGCGGCGAAAAACAGGAGGTTTCGTTGGAATTCTGTTGAAGCAGAAATTAGATCCCAGTTTCCTTGCCCACCTGCAGCAGCTAAGGGGCCACCTCTCCCTACCCAAGTGGGACATTTATTCTGGGAGAGCAGGACTCAGAGGGGGCTGCAGTCACAGCAGAGAGGGGGCAAAGTGAGTTCCCAGAGCGAACGCTGACATTCTGAGCTGGGAGGATAGTGACAGGAGGGGTGTGGCTCTCCGGCAGAAGATGCACAGACAACCACTGCTGGTGTATCTGAAGAAAAGGGACAAGGGGGGCCAGATCCCCCACCCCACCTCCCCACACACGTGCACCACCCCTCCCCCATGCACGCTGCAAATCAGTCAACATTTGAGGGTTTGCTGATGGCCCACTGTCCTCAGGCATTTGGGAACACCTTTAACATGAAAAAGAGAAATTAAAAGAAAGAAACAAAAAGGAAACTCATCAGAAAAAGAAAAAAAAACTAAAGTCAGAAGAAAACAAAAATTTTCTATAATCATAAGTTGCTTAAAGGTGGGGATACATTCTGAGACATGTGTCATTGTTCAAACATGGAGTGAGTGCGCTTCCACTCAGATCCAGATGCCGTGGCCTACGCCACACTCCGCCTACCTCTCCTGGGCCACCAGCCTGTCCTGAATGGGGCGGGCAGTTAACACAGTGGCAAGCATTTATGTATCTACACATATCTAACCATAGAAAAGAGATGGCAAAAATATGGCATGGAAGATAAAAAAAATGGCAACCCTATCAAGGGCACTTATCATGAATGGAGCTTGTAGGACGGGAAGTTGTTCTGGGAGAGTCAGTGAGTGAGTGGTGTGTGAGGGGGGCGTTACTGTGCACTGCTGCAGACTTGACAAACACAGTACACTTAGACTACAATGAATTTATAAATATTTTATAAATGTAGTATGAATTGAGTGAGAGATGGTATTGATTGTGACTCCCACGTTTCTGAAACCGACTGTGTGGAAAATATCTTTCTCTCCTTAGAGATCCCACAGCTGCCCTGGATGGCTCGACCCGGCACAGCTGGGGGGGCAGAGTGTTGCTAGTGCCTCTCTGACCCTCCCTTCCAGCATGTCACCCACAGGCCAAGTCAATTCTAATTGAAGTGTCTAATCCTCATGTCTCATTTTGAAAAAATATTTTAAACTTAACAGAAAAGTTGTAAAAATTAAACAGTAATCTCCCATATATTCTTTACCTAGATTTACCAGTTAAAATGTTGGGACTCTGCCTCCTGTAGTTTATCAATCTCTGTGTAATTATGATTATTATTTCTGAACCATATGAAAGGAAATTGTGTATATTACATCCTTTATTCCTAAATGTTTCAGTATATATCTCCTAAAATTAAGGACATTCTCTTCGTCACCACGGTGTAGTGATCAATTTTAGGAACTCTAATGTTCATACAATACTATTTCATAAAATACTATATGGTCTATAGTCAATTTTCACTAATTTCCCCAATAATGTCTTTTATGCGCCCCCTCCCCCCAGTTCTAGATCTATTGTGCGTTATGTTTAGTCACCACATTTCTCTCATCTAATTTAATCTGTAAATTTTCCTAAATTATTTTGCCTTTGTCTTTTATGACAATGACAGTCTTGATGAACACAGGCCAAATGTTTTGTAGAACGCCCCGAATTTGGATTCATTGGTGTTTCTAGAGGCTTCTACTCAAGGTTGCATTTTGGGCAAGATTACAACATAAGCGATGCCATGTCCTTAGAAAAAACACTGATGCAGGCGTGTTCCCTTAGTGGTGATGCTAACGTTGGTCACTTGGTTAAATTACTTGGTCATTTGGTGTCAGTCAAGTTATTCCACATAAAGATACTCTTTTCCCCTTTGCAAATAATATATCCTCTGTGAGACGACTGAGGCTTTCACCTAATAGTTTCAGCATCCATGAATGATTCCGGAATGAATCATTTTGCCATGATGTTGCAAAATCCACATTTTGGATGTTCTGACTTCATCATCCATTCTATTCTCATTAGATGGCTTTCTATTTTAAAGAAAACCTGCCTCTCTTCCTTGTTTATTTATTTAGAATAAATATGAATTAATACAAATATTTTTTCATGGATTATAATTCATCACTATCCTTATTTGTTTGGATATTCAAATTGTCATAGATCTGGCCAGTAGGGACCCTTTCAAGATGTTTCCCGATTTCTTCCAAAATGCTGTCTTGATTTTAGGAGCACTTTCTTACTTTTAAGAACAGCAAGTTGTTCTTCTGCTTTCCCTGCCCAGCTCTGGAATCTGTCATTTCTCTAAGACGTCCTAATTTCTTTTGATGGGGAACGGAATTTAGAAACCAAGATCTGTGCTCGTTGCTGCTGGAGTGTCACTGTGATTTCAGGGAACAGAGCCAGCAGTACGCACTAATCTTAATCCAACATACTGTTCCTCTTTGCTTTTCCCTGTCTTCTGTTTGTGTTTTCTTTCTCCCACAGTGAGAATCCTGCATCCTCCCATCCAAATCAAACTATTTACTTTTTTGCTCAGATCTACAATAACAAGGTAAAAAATCCTTCCCGAATTGCTACATCCCTACCTCCACCAACAAAAAACCTACTAAGTCAGAGTTTGAGACTTGTTTGTAGATTCTTCTGTCTTTCGACTGAGGGCTTATAAAGTACTGCACCCAAATGTTAATTGATTCAGTTCTTTATATTTTTCTTCTGTAATTGTATTATTCATTTCAAACCCACTCATTTGTTTCTATTTAAATTCAATTTTCCTCAACACCCATCCTTGTTGGTTTAATTATATTTATGAATAAACAAAACAATTAGCACATTTCCAAAATTAAAACCACATAAAATGTTATACTCAGAGAGGTGTCACTCCCTCCTATATCCCTCTCCCCAACCCTCCTCTCTTGTAGGTTTTACCACTTTCTAGTTATTCTTCCTTTGTTTCTTTTTGCACCCATACACATTTTTATTTCCCCTTAGGAGCCAGAGTATTTTTATTCAAAAAAAAAAAAATATGAAATAAGAGCTGTGATCCTCAAAGACAAGGAAAAACAAACACAGAAGACAATTTAGAATGCAGGCCCTCCTGTGACAGAATGGTTGAATTAATGAGAATTGAGGACTCTCTTCTGTCCATCCCTGGACACTCTTGTTGGACAGTCATCCCCCTCTGTTTACATACCTCCTGAGGGTGAGTAGGCAAAGCAACACACTAACTGTGCGTTATTGGGCATATCACATAACTTCCATGAACCCCAGTCACCTTATGATACACAGCATATACTGATACCCACTTTATAGGGTGGTTGAGAAGATAAAATTGCCTTAGCAAAGCATCTGTACTTTCATTATTGCTAATGGCACCTTGGGGCAGCTGATTGACTTCCGGAGTATAAGGTTGCCAAATAAAATACAGGACACCCAGGCACATTTTAATTTTAGATAAATACTTTTTATTATAACTCCCATATAAATGTTTAGTATAAGTTGATACAATATTGTGCAAGATATGCTAAAAATGTATTCATTGTTTTTCAGACATCAAATGTACCTGAGGGAGTATCTTGGTTGTTTTTTTTTGTTGTTGTTATTGTTGTTTGTTTCCTAATTCTGGCAGCCTTACTTGAGTGCAGCTGAGGGGTCTAGACTGTAAAATCATGCGGAGAATGGGAAGTCTATTCAGCTTCTAGCTGAGTCTTCCGAAGGTATAATTTTCAAAAAGATAAAATCATACTCTTACACAAATACAAAAGGAACACATTATGTATTTTATTTGACTCACTAATTAATTAAGGAACCAGTAAGATGTTAAAATTTGCTCAGAGGAAAATTTGAAGAACAAAATGTGTGTGTGCGCGCGCGCATGCATGTACCATCAGGAATGCTGCAGCGAGTTTGCTGATGAACGCAAAACTGTTAATATCCTGTAAGACAATAAACATGTGTTGGCATCGTTCTACTGGACGGAAAACTATTGTGTCTCTACTGAACACTCGTCATTTGTATTTCTGTGGACAAAAATAATTTCTATTACTTTTAGTTTTCTTTAACTTCTACTCCTATAGGGTTGTAAAATTGCCCAGCCATTAGAGATAAAGGATCCCTAGACAGTGCCCAGCACTCAGTGTTAGTACTGTCCGGATTCCAAACCTTTAACAATTTTTCCTCATGGTCTTGACTAATGCATTGCTCCAAGAATTCTGTGTAGGAGAACAAACACCAGTTGGAAACCATATATGCTGGCTTAAATTACTGGCGTTGTAGTTAGCAAAGATGGGGAATGGAATCGAACAAGAAGCAGACTTAATTTCAAAAACAAAAGTTGTCGTGCTTCCAATTCCTCCTTCCACTCTGTAGTAAAGTGTATCTGAACCTGGTGAATTTTTTTTTTTTTTTCCTTTCCTGAACCTGGTAAATTGTTAATGAGATGGTTGCTTTTAATCATGTGGAAATGTCAATTCATTTTCTAATAGAACTTTTTAAATATAAAAAATGATCGCTTAACAAAAGACAGACATTACCTTGAGAAGCCTGCCAACATTTCTATAAACTCGAAAGAGCTCATTTTCTCTGAGTTTAAAAACAAACATAAAACAAAACAAAACAAAACAAAAATGGGCTAATAGACAAAACCCTTGGGGAAATATTTTGAAATCAAAGTTTTTATTCAGTCGGGAAAGGAAGTAATTCAATTAACTTACATGGCAGATGTATTTTGTGAATAAGCCCCAAATTAAACTTTTTTCTCTTTTTAAAATTGTGCTTAAATAGACATCACATAAAACTTACCATTTTAACCATTTTTAAATGTACACTTCGGTGGCATTAAGTATCTCGACCATGTTGTGCAACCATCACCATTGTCCATTTCCAGAATGTTTTCATCATCCTAATCCGAAACTCTGTACCCATGAAACAGTGACTCTCCCTCCCCCACTCCTAGCCCCTGGTAATCTCTGTTCTACTTCTGTCTCCACGGATTTGCCTGTTCTAGGTACCACATGTAAGTGGAATCACATCATGCTTGTTCTTTTGTATCTGACTTCTGTCACTTAGCATAATGTTTTCCAGGTTCATCCACGAGGAACCACATTTTATAAAAATGAGCCAATGTCCTGGGCAGCACCTGTGGCTCAAAGGAGTAGGGCGCCGGCCCCATATGCCAGAGGTAGCGGGTCCAAACCCAGCCCCGACCAAAAACTGCAAAAAAAAAAAAAAAAAAAGAAAAAGAAGAAATGAGCCAATGTCCCAAAGATGACTAGGCGAGAAAAAGAAGTCCATCCCACTAATTTAGCCCATTCAACTCTCCACCTGTGCCCTTAGATACCCATCTTATTGAAGAAATACTTTAATATTAATATTTTACCTTTAAAGTACAGGGATGGGCTATACTTGCCTTTGTGTTATTTCATTTCCTATTTCATCAAATGATGCTCAGAGAGGCCCTTCCTGTCACCATTTATTAAGCTCCCATAAATTCCTTTGAGAGTTAGGAATAGAGCCCTGGACTTGATGAGAACTTGGGCAAGTCAATCAACTTCTAGGATCTTCAGTTATCAGGGAGAACTGAAAGATCTTGGAAAGTGGTTTGCAAACCAGTAAGATAGTACACAAATACTCAGTAAAGCTTAGGGGGTAGGTCTTTGAGGGGCATGTATAATAAGCTGCTATCATTTCAAACGAAGCAGCTACAGAACTATTTTCAATCATAATCCTTGACCTTTAGGCCAGAGCAGTGAGCCTCCAGGATAGCCAGGCTGTCTGTTTTAATGAGATATTTTTCCTCCTACTGTCTCACCATTGGAGTCTCAACATTGGCTACTCACTGAGTAATCCTATAAAGTAACTAAGACTTTATAAAATATCATCTTGTTCATTGCTTTGTGAGACCAGCAGACAGTCAACTCCGGGGGGCCTGCTGATGGCAAAAGGACCAGAGGAGAGCTGTGCCCCCAGGGAGGCAAACTTATTTCGCCAATAGGTTCAATCTTCCCTCCACGGTGTGCCCAGAGTTGCTAATGAGTGGCAAAATCGACTGCTCTCACCTCTTCTCCCAGCCAGCCTCGCCTCTAGAGGAAGTGCTAATGAGCCTTGACACTGTCCTCAGTGGGAGGCTGAGCAGGACAAGTAAAGAGTCCCGAATTATCCACTCACTGTCACGGAATATTCTAGCACTGGCTATCAAACTGCAACAACTATCCTCACTCTCACTTCTCCTGCCTGACCAGAAGTCTCTAGAATCTGCTTTTTACACCAGGGGCTGCACAGCTATCTCATGTGTCAATCCTCACACTTTCAGAAAGCTCCGATCGGAGAGGATTTCAGTGACTCAGATTTACATTGACCACTGGCCCTTGAGGAAGAAGAGTCCCCTTGCACCAAGGAGCCCACTGGCCTGGGCTGTGTCTCTGTCCCACCAGTCCTTGTGTATTTCCCCAGCAGATTGGGCAAGGCTACTCCAGAATGCTGAGCACAGTGGGCATGCATGGAGAAGGGAAGCATTAAAAGCATGATCTCAAATTGGGCAGGTTGGACAGGCTCCCAGAAGAGGTTGAAACTTGAGCTGTGTTCACCTGTGCCTGCATGTTGAAATGTGTACAGAGAGAGAGAGAGAGTTTGCAAAAGGTGTGAGAGGATGCACATTAGGCTGGGACATACTTTGCTGCAGGAGAATGTAATGGGGGTGGAGGTGGGGATACAACTGTCCCTGCACTCCTATCTGATTGGTAATTATAAGCATAGATAATGTTTATATTTTAAAAAACCCCAATAAAGCCCAAAAGGGTAAACAATCTAGGGTTTTCTCGTTAAGCAATGGTATTTTGTATTCTGTAAAACATTTCATTTTACAGTGGAGAGGAATCATTCCAAGACTCCTGAGAGACTAAACCACAAACATGGATGTGTTTGCCCCTTTCTAGATAAGAAGAAAGAAAGAATTTCAAAATAAAATTGGTTATTCCACGGCACCCAAGGCCCCCATTATCAAAGAAGAGAGCGTTGGAGATGGGACAGCCCCAACAGCAGGGGAAGTGCGGCTGTGAGGAGGATGCTTACAGCTCCCAGCTGGGTTGGTCTGGCTTGTTGGCACTGCAAGGACAGAGGGTCAGAGCACAATAGCCCAGGGGGTCATTAACGCAGCTAAGTAGCTGTGGCCTCTGCAGCAGCTTTATAGCTGGGAGCCAGCAATGACTTAAGTTCGGTTCACTGAGGACACAAACAGCCCATTCTGAAGTTTCTCCTGCCTGCAGCTCCCTGAACCTGGACTTTGCAGCCTCCGAACTTGTTATGAATTCAGCTATAAACCAACCAATGTGTCCTCAAGGCTCATCTTCTGGGTCCTACTAAAATCTCATAGCCCATCTTACAATCTTCTTTTCTATGAACTTCATGCAATTCACAGGAAGAAAACGTCAGAAAAGTAATATTCATAACAGAAATGTTTATTATTTAGGGAAGAAACTTGTGATGATTATTGGATCAAGCATCCCTCCTACCAAAATTGTCAGCGAATTCAAGCAGAATGAAACAAAAACTACATAGATCTTTCATTGCACAGCTCTGGAGAGTCCTCAGGGAAATTATGCCTCTCAGAGTGAAACAGCAACATCACGTGTGTGATACAATAGTTCAGGCTTGGGTTGATATGATGGAACATCCTTCCTGAGAGCAAACGTTATTAAACTGTGGACAGGAACCATTAGAGCCACTCCTGTGTTTGGCAGTTAGATACTTGCTTCTTTCTCTGTGTTCATGTAGATCACTTTGCCCCCAGAGCAAGGTACCTGGTTGAAGGCACCTGGGCTTTACAGATTAAGACTCTTGTCATAGCCTCTTGTTTTGTTCCTGAAGGCTTCCTTCCTTTGAACTTATCAGCTTTCAAGCTCTGCCTGCTGTCATGGGTCTACATACAGTCTTGGTTTCCTACTCAGGGCAACTTATATTGTCCTGCTTTGAAGACTTAAGAATGGATGCAGGTTCCTTGGGGTTCCAGAAGGGTCTCTTATGATTCCTTTTATCTTCAGCCACAGGGATGAGTTACCAAGATGTGATACATTCAAATTTATCAAATTTATCATTCCTTTTCCAACTTTCCCCCAAAATACATTTCTGCCCCTTATAACCTGCCTGGCCTGACATCACATATTGAATGAGTCAGAGCTGTCTCACTTAAATGCGGCTAACACTAAAATTATGCTATCGATTTCTGATGCTCTCTTTACTTTTCCTTGTTGTTGGTTTGTAAAAGTTGCTTCCACTAAAATTACTCTAAATACGTAATGCTGGTATCGGCCCTGTCTCCTCCACTTGCTTAGTTTACCATCATTTATTAGAGTTATCTACGTCAATTTTTTTTTTAAGATTTCAAGAAATGGATTTTTCCATTCTAGAACAGTTCCTAACGTCCCCTTTTGGTCCAGTCCCCTTCTGGCCACATCGAGCAGCGCATCCTCGTGCTGCTGGGATTATGCCTTCTGACATAGGTAGGGTGATAAAAAGACTGTATTCATAGTACACAGATTTGAGCCTGGAAGACTTGGGAAAATTCCTGGCTCTGTTACTTACTACCTGTGAGATATTAAGCAACTCATTCAGCTGCTTTGAGTTTCGGCCTCCTTGTGTATAAATTGAGCTCTTTGTATTTATCTCACAGGGTTTTTGTGAGGCTCGAGTGAGATGATGTTGGGTGTGTGGTTTGCTAGTACTGTTACTGACGTTTTCTGACATCCCTCCTCAGCTCTGTCTTTAACTGTAAACACACCTAGACAAGGGCAGAATGATCTGTGGAGACCCTGAGAAGGACCCAGGCCCAAGAAGAGCGATGATGTCTCCTTAGTCACCTGGATAATGTCATCTCATCACTCAAGACTCAGCCTCACATCCTTAAGAAAATACCCTCAAATTCCCCAGATCAAAATGGATTTGCCTTTCCTTGGTCTCCATTAGTACCCACCACAAGACTTCTCTCCAGCTATGTGACACAGGGTGCAGGAAACTCCTAGAGAATTCCATAACTAGGAATTTAACACCTTATAAGCAAATGCAGGTTGGGGAGTACCAAAATAAAATAATAAAGGCAACACTTTTGATGAAGAGTATATTAATAATATTTATAACATTCTGCATTAGTAGTAATGTACATTATATGATTAACATCCAGGCTCTCCCTTCCTTGGCATTTCAGGGAAAGATGCTTAGAAGAAAAACAATGTATTTTTTAATAGATAGTTGAAGGGATTTATTTGTCTGATTCTCTACCTGAAAGGTCAAAGATTTTCTGATTTTTTATCTTGGAGTTGTTGGTTCCTGTCTCCCAGCTCTCACTACTTCAAAATAGCTCGGGTCATGGTGAAGTTTAGCTGCACAGATGCATCTGACCTTGCTTCCCTGATTACAGCCCCTTAGCCTGTGCTCTGTGCTTGACAGCTTCATGCACATCCCTGGTTGTCAACCTCTAAGACAGACATCTCTGCCCTTCCTCTCTCTCCTTCAGGAAAGCCCCAGTTTACATTGCCTCAGTTGCCTTGATTTCTACCCCAAGTTAGCAATGAAAATATCTCCATTTCCGTTTTGTCATTTATAATATCTGCCTTGTCTTTCCTCAGCCCCAAGCTCTGTCCTCCCCTCCCCTCTATTGCAGTGATTCCATGGGTAGATAGATACTGGAATTAGAATTTGCATGGGATACTCCCTGACAGGGAAACGGAGGTTCTGGAGGATTGCCAGAGGAATCATCTCTTTAGTGTCTGTCTCTCTCATTGACCATTTGTTCTTGAGGAAGGGAGCATTTTTAATTTGTCCTTTTGTCTTCAGCACGGAGTAGAGAGGAAGCCCCTGGCCCGTAGTAGCTGACAGAATACGCACTTCCTAATAGATCACTATTGCACCCTGGTCAATTTCAGCCAGATAAAACGAACTTCTTGGGTGTCCTCTCCCCGGATATAATTTCAGCTCCTAAATTTGAATGCCATAAAAAAAAAAAAAAAAAAAAAAAAAAGATACAGAAGATCAGGAGAAAAAGAAAGCAAAGGAACGACAGAACAGGGTCTACCTAGCTAACGGGGGTCAGGTGGGAGAACCAGGCTGGCCAGAGGGTCTTTCTCTGCAGAGCAGCCAGGAGGTGCTCTCAGAGATGAATGAACTTCAGAAACGTGCCACACACTTCCCCTGCAGCTGCACAGCCCCACGGCTGCTGTCGCCAGCCTGCTGCCTGCTCTCCTGGTGAGGACTGTGGATTTTGACTCCCTGACAGGCTGCAGCCCACATGTGGGACTGGAACCCCAGGCCTGATGCGTCTGCACGGATTGTTCTGCCACGTCTCCCTCCAGCCCTTCTCCACAGTCCACTTCCAGCTTCATGTGAAGCCGTTAGCACAAACGTTCACTCTGAGTTCTGATTTACTCTCAGCTGGGGTGCTTTCCCCGGCTGCCCGATGCCAAGACACGTGCAGTTACAACCGCTCTGACTGGCAGGAGTGTACTCTGGGGTCAGAGCCGACTGTTTTTATGGGAACTAAGCAACACTGCCTTACTTTTTCTCTTGACATGAAAAAAGGGGGAAAACAGAAATAAGCTGTTTTCAGTTCTAGCCAGAGAAGCCAGCGCCATTCCATCAGTAGGAAGCAGGCTGGGGTGACGTGGGGGTGCTCTGCTGGGGCCGGGGAGGGGGAAGAGACACAGTCAAGGAGACTCTTGGCCCTGGGGACAATGGCGACTGAACATTCAGAGAGAAACCATATACCTTCACCACTGTGGCTCCTGACAATGTCCTCACTAACCACAGCAGACACATGGATGTGTACACAACAGATTAACACGTGCAGTTGTCTTAATCCAGGGCCTAGAGAAAAAAATAGTGCTGCCCAGATTCTGCTTACTCCAGATCATATCAAAACACTAGGTCTAATTTTATTTATTTATTTATTTTTGTTGTTGAGACAGAGTCTCAAGTTGTCAACCTGGGTAGAGTGCCATATCGTCACAGCTCACAGCAAACTCAAAGTGATTCTCTTGCCTCAGCTTCCCATGTAGGGGGGACTACAGGCGCCCACCACAACACCCGGCTACTTTTTTTTGTTGCAGTTGTCATTGTTGTTTAGCAGGCCCAGGCCAGGTTTGAACCCACCAGCCTCAATGTGGCTGGCGCCCTGCCCACTGAGCTACAGTTGCCACCAAGGTCTACTTTTTGAGGCACTAACTCAGTGGAACAGTTATCTTGACATAGATAGATAGATAGATAGATAGATAGATAGATAGATAGATAGAGAATGCAAAAAAATGCACATTTTAAGAAAGAAAAAAACTATGTTAAAATTGTAATAATATATACTGATAACAAAAGATGAATACAAGTCATGTCGAACACCTCTTATAACTGCAGAAGTCAAATGTGACACAAGTATTACAAATTTAATACAGTTTTTTTCTTTCTTAAAAAATATGTATCTTTTTAGGCATCCTCTGTATCTATTTTAGAGCCATTTTAGATTTACAGAAAAATTGAACAGAAAGTAGAATGTTTTCACATGCCCTCTGCCCACAACTTACTTTCCATGGTTAATGTCTTCTACCAGTGTGGTACACTCGTTATAACTGATTAGTCAATATTGATACATTATGATATTTTCATTGCATCTATATAAATTATGTTTTAATATAAATTCTATATCACATATTTATTATTATTACCTAGATTAAGGTCTGAATTTTATATTCGGGCTCTCTCTTGGTGGTGTGCATTCTGTGGGTTTGGACAAACGTATGACAGTGCGTATTCACTGTAATTGTATCACGCAGGGGAGCTGCATGGCCCTGAAAATCCCCTGTGCTCTAGTAGGTCATCCCTCCTCTCTTCTTCCCCAACCCCGGCAAGCACTGACTTTTTGTTTTACTGCCTCCATAGTTTTGCCTTTTCCAGACATCATATAGTCAGCCTGCTAAGTATGTAGCCTTGTGGACGGGCTTCTTCCACTTAGAAATACACATTTCCGTTTTCTCTGTGTCTTCTCAAGGCTTGATAGCTCATTCACTTTTAAATAATATGCTGTCTGGTTGTACCCTGGTTTATCCGTTCACCTCCCGAAGCACATTTTGGTTGCTTCTAAGTTTTGTAATTTAGAATAAAAAGCGATGTGCAGGTTTTTTTGTGAATGTAAGTTTTCAACTCATTTGGGCAAACATGAAGGGGGGGTGATTACTGGTTTGTACACTAAGAGTATGTTTAGCTGTGGAAGACATCATCCCCACGCTGTCTCCCAAAGTGTCTGTACTATTTTGCGTTCTCATCAGCAATGAAGGACAGTCCCTGTTGCCCCACACCCCACCAGCATTTGGTGTCAATGTTTTACATATTGGCCATTCTTTTTCTTTTATTTCAGTTTTTTTCTTTATTAAATCATAACTGTGTACATGCAATGTGCTGATTTGATATACAACGTGGAATGCTTACATTTAAATGATTAACAGAACCATCTCCTCACTTACTTATTTGTTGTGGTAAGGCATTCATACTCTTTTCTTAATAGTTTATAAATGTCTCATTGCATTATGCACATTAGGTTGTTCTTCTTAGTAAAG
>CAUYPK010053977.1:0-11486 GCA_963574355.1 Loris lydekkerianus | reverse complement strand
TATGCAGCCTTAAAGAAAGATGGAGACTTTACCTCTTTCATGTTTACATGGATGGAGCTGGAACATATTCTTCTTAGCAAAGTATCTCAGGAATGGAAGAAAAAGTATCCAATGTACTCAGCCCTACTATGAAGCTAATTTGTAGCTTTCATATGAAGGCTATAACACAAGACTATGAGGAAAGGGCCAAGGAAGGGGAAAAGTGGGGGGGAGGTTAGGGTGCAGCCACACCTACGGTGCATCTTAGAATGGGTACAGGTGAAACTTACTAAAGGCAGAATACAAAGGTCTACATACAATAACTAAGAAAATGCCATGAAGGCTACATTGAACAGTTTGATGAGAATATTTCAGATTGTACATGAAACCAGCACATTGTACCCCTTGATGGCACTAATGTACACAGCTATGATTTAATAATAAAGTAAAATAAAATAAAATACAATAAAATAAAATAAAATAAAATAAAAAGAAGTCAGCCAAGTCCTAACAAAATGTACTTCTCAAAATCTCCCAATGTATAAGACAGTATAACCCCTAGACAAAAAGACCCACGGGAGTCTTCCCACTTGGGTCTCCCCCACCTCTGCCAGAGGCTCTGGTGCCTTTCACTCCTTCCTATTCCTTGCTATCTAATAAATCCTATCTTATCTGATCTCTGTGGTCCAAGGGTTCATTCTTTGAATCTCTAAGACGAAGGACCTACCTCTGCAGAAAGAAATTCTGTCAACAGTATCAAGGTAATACTTGTTGAATGAGTTTGGACATGTTCTCTTATTTTGGGGAGGAAAATTTTGTAAAAATTGGTGTTAATTTTTCTATAAACCTTTGGAAAAATTCATCAATGAAGTCATCTGGTGTTTGGCTTTTCTTTTGGGAAGTTCCGTGATAATTCAATGTCTTCACTTTTATAGGTATAATTCGGGTTTTCTATTTCTACTGTGATGTTAGTCCTTCAGGTCATTTCATCTAAGTTATCTATTTTACAGCATACGATTGTTCAGAATATTTCCTTACAATTGCTTTTAATTTCTGTAATGATTGGTTGTAATGTTGCCCTTTTAATTCCTGATTTTTATAATTTTCATCATTTCTCCTTTCTTATTTGTCAGTCTAGTTGGAAGTTGGTCAATTTTGTTGTTTTTTTTTTTTTTTTTTTTTTTTTTTTTGAGACGGAGTCTCACTTGGTCACACTTGGTAGAGTGCTGTGGCGTCTTAGTTCACAGCAATGTCAAACTCTTGGGTGAAGTGATCCTCTTGACTCAGCCTCCCAAACAGCTGGGACTATAGGTGCCCACCACATCACCTAGCTATTTTTTGGAGACACAGTCTCACTTTGACTCAAGCTGGTCTTGAACCTGTGAGCTCAGGCAATCCACTGGACTCAACCTCCCAGAGTGCTAGGATTACAGGCGTGAGCCACTAGACCATTATTTCTTAAAACTCAATCATAGAGTACTTCTGAGGCCTTCTGTACATCCATGTACCAGGATGCTATTTACTTAATATTTTACCTTAAACCAGTGGTTCTCAACCTTCCTAATGCTACAACCCTTTAATACAGTTCCTGTGGATCGCGACCCACAGGTTGAAAACCACTGCCTTAAATGGACTAATTAACTTCTTTTTAAATATGTATGTTAAATATACACCCATATACACTATATGTATATATGTTACCATTTATAATTGTGATTTTATACATTTATTTAATATTTTGGGGGATATATATACATCTTTAAACGAAAAACTAGTATCACTTGCTCTCCATAGAAGAACAAGAAAGTATAAAAACAAAATGAAAAAATTTTAAAGTTATCATATTTTAGTAAGGTTCTCTGGACTAACTTAATTACCAGTTAGAGACTTGTATTCTCTGTTAAGCACAGAGATTAGCCAACACTGGAAGATTGATAAGGGTATATTTTTAAATAGTAGCAAATTGAGACTTTTTTAATGTATTCAGGAAGAGTGAGAAAATAGGAAAGGGAATACTATTTACACTTTGCAAGTTGATGTAATCTAATGCCATGACTGTGTATATACAATGGAAAAATCCTTGGAGCTCTGTTACTTATACTTTGGGAGACTCTGCACTAGACTTTCAGCTCCTTCTGGCTCCAGAAGAGTTCTCTGATGTGTCCCCTACTTGGCACAGTGTCTGACATATTCTTCAGGGAAATCCTTTTTAATGAGTTAGCTGAATGTACAGCCCAAAGCGTACAATTGATACCTTTTGAGCATAGTGAGGTCATTGTCTTCAAACATTTCACTGACCAGAGGCTCAGGTACTTACTATTTCTCTGCATTTTAAACCCTGCATCTTTTAGACTTGTTGCAAATGGGAGCTATGCTCCCTCTTACTGATTCAAAGGTTTAACTGTGGCTGGGGGCGGGGGATCCTAACACTCTGGAGGCTGAGGCAGGTGGATTGCTTGAGCTCAGGAGACCAGCCAGAGCAAAAGTGAGACCCCATCTCTACTACAAATAGAAAAGTTAGCTAGGTGTGGTTGTGTAGCCTTTAGCCCCAGTTATTCAGGAGGCTGGGTCAGGAGGATGACTTGAACCCAGGAGTTTGAGGTTGCTGTGAGCCATGATGACTCTACTGCATTCTAGCCTGAGCAACAGAGTGAGACTCTGTCTAAAAAAAAAATTTAACCCTTATTGAGGGAGCTCATAAGTAAAATTAATTATCCCTGGACCTGTGAAGTGGAGGCATGTGTGTATATTCCTCCCCCATCCCAGCTAGTGCCCTGCAATTTTCCTTCAGACCCTGTCCCCTCGCATCTCTCATCACAGATGCCTCAGGGGAGGCTCCATGCTCGGGATCCTCCCCTGCTCAGATGTTGAGAGTATGATCCAGACTTGAGCCAATCGGCATATCAAACTATCCTGACCCCTGTAATTGGCACAGGATAGGCATGAAATGTAATCAGAGATGAAATGTTTTCCAGGAATAGTGCCATGGAGGCAGATGCTCTCTCCCGGGACCCTGAGAGGATAAGGTCTGAAGCAGTGTCTGCCATCTAGTGGCGTGAAGTTGAGCCTGTTTGTGAATACAGCCCATTCAGAAGAAGAGAAGCTGATAGTGACAGAGGCAGGTGGTAAACAGATAGATAGATGGGGGTGAGGGGTTGAGACGACAGAGAATAGAGAAATCGGGTCCTGGGGATATCACTGGAGCCTCTACATTCAGCACACCTGAAACCAGCCCAACCCCAGATAGATTTTTTCCTTAGGTGAGCTGATGAATTCCCTCTCTTTTTGAAAACAAATTTGAGTTGGACCTAAGTCTTTTCTAGTTTAAGCTAAGAATTCCAAATAACATGGAACCAAAGATCCTGAGAAAACAAAGGCTGGACAGCATATCGGCATTTGAAGATTCTTTAAGAAGTGACTTTAACTGAAACAAAGACCACTTACTGGCCACCAGGACATGTCCCCTCCAGCCAGGAAATAGCCTTTTACGGTGTTTCTTTTGGTCTTCACTGTGGACTGAAACAAAGAAGAGTGGTGGGGGAGGGGAAATGTTAGCAATCAGAGGCACCCCAAAATGGGTTAGGCCAGGGGTTAGGTTCAGATATCAAACAGTTTGTTTGACCCATGCTTTTTAACAAAACTTGAATTTGAATGTCTTTAGAGGAAACATAAACTCTCAATACAGCCCCTACTATATCCATGATAACCTATCTGCTCCCCTTAGACATTTGAGTTTTAGACCCATGGCTTGTCTATGATGTTAGCTTTATGCCAGACACTATGCCAAGCATTTTAGAAACATCATCTCATTTTTAATTCTTGCCAGCCCCTATGAGGTTGATGTTATTAAGCCAATCTGATAGATTAGGCTGATGTCTTAGTCTGTTGGTGCTGCTATAGCAGAAGAACAGAGACTGGGTGATTTATAAACAAGAGAAATTTATTTCTCACTGTTCTGGAGGCTGAGAAGTCCAAGATCAAGTTGCTGGCAAGTTTGGTGTCTGGTGAGGGACTGGTCCTCACAAAGAGTATGTCCTCTACTCCTCCCATAGTGGAGCGATGAAATGGCAAAAAGGGGTTGCCTAGTTCCCTCATGCTTCTGTCATAAAGACTTCCCCTAATCCCATTCAGCAGGGCTCTGGCCTCTTAACACAATGACCTCCTAAGGCCCCACCTGTTAATACCATCACATTGGTGATTAAGTTTCAACATATGAATTTTGGGAGACACACTCAGACCACAGAAGCTCAGCAGTAAAGCCACTTGCCTAGTGCCACATTTCTGAACAATGGAAGGGCTAGGAATTCAAACCCAGGACCACCTGATTTTGGAGCCCAGGTTCTTAGCAAGTCTATAAAACCACCTTCAGAAGGAGTGAGCCTCCTGTTATGGAAAGTGTTTTAATAGAGACATTTTCACCACTAAGTAGCTTGTGTGATCTTGGACAAGTTGTTACCTTCTCTTTGTTGAGGGAATTCTTGCTCTGGATGGAAGATGGCATAAAATGGCACCTTTTCAGATCCGCAAATGATCTTATTATAGAAGACAGCCTCTAGGGCTCCTACCTGCTGAACACTGACCTAGGACTATTTTCTAAGAATAAAGTATACCGGGCGGCACCTGTGACTCAGTTGGTAAGGCGCCGGCCCCATATACTGAGGGTGGAGGGTTCAAACCCGGCCCCGGCCGAACTGCAACAACAACAACAACAAAAATAGCTGGGCATTGTGGTGGGTGCCTGTAGTCCCAGCTACTCCGGAGGCTGAGGCAAGAGAATCGCTTAAGCCCAGGAGTTGAAGGTTGCTGTGAGCTGTGTGATGCCATGGTACTCTACCCAGGGTCATAAAGTGAGACTCTGTCTCAAAAAAAAAAAAAAAAGAATAAAGTATACCTTGTGCTGAAAGGAATATAAAAAGGATCATCTAAATCCAAAGCTTTCCAACCAGAGATACATTAGAGTTTCCTGGTTCTCTTGTGAAAACGCAGATCCCAGGACTTCTAACCCTTATCCTAACTTGAATTCTACTCTGAACTCTGATCCTAAGTCTATCTGACGCAAAAGCCCTTATTCTTTACAACATCTCATCCATCTCTGTCTATCCTATAAAGGTAGGGGAAACAGAAAGGTCAGATCCAGTGGCTGCTGTGGCTCACACCTGTAATCCCAGCACTCTGGGAAGCCGAGGCAGGTTGAGTTGAGCCTTGAGCTCAGGAGTTCATCTCTAAAAATAGCCGGACAGTATGGCAGGTGCCTGTAGTCCCAGCTACTCAGGAGGCTGAGGCAAGAGAATCACTTGAACCCAAGAGTTTGAGGTTGCCGTGAGCTATGATGCCACAGCACTCTACCAAGTGAGACTCTTCACACAAAGGAAATCTAAGTGGTCTCTAAACATATGTAACGATTTCCAGCCTCGTCCGTGACAAGATAAATGTACATTAACAATACATTAAGTTATTATTTTTGTCTTTCAGTTTGACAAAAATGAAAAAATTTGGTAACGAGTTTGTTGGGGGTATGATAAAGCAGATTTTCTCACAACTTACTGACATGTTCACTTCAGGAGTGAAATTTGACAGAAACTAGTGCTTTACAAGGGCATGTGTACTTTAACCTGACAATTTTATTACAGGAAATTTGTTCCATGTCATAGCTACATTCCAAAATAATGAGTGTACAGGGTTTGTTTATGACAGCGTAATTTCTTACAGTAAGAAATGGGAAATGATCCAAATGACTCTGAGTAGGATATTGGTTAAATAGATTACAGTACAATCATCTAAGGGGGTACTGTGAAACTTTGAAGAAGATAAGGAATATTCTTTATACTGGTAAATAAATATATCCACAAGATACTGTGAAAAGAAAAAGCAAGTAAAAAAAACAGTATTGTAATAAACCACCTTCTGTTTATGAAAAAGAAAAATAGACACATTAGTATTTCCATAGATTCACATAAGGAAACTGGGAGAACACACTACTGTACTAACCAGCTAATGATAATGGTTACCTGTGAAGGTAAGAATAATAGACATTTCATTATATGTCATAAATTATTTTTATTTTTGACCCATGTAACTATATTGCCTTTAAAATTTTTTCTCTAAATAATTCTTTTTTTTTTTTTTAGACAGAGCCTCAAGCTATCCCCCTGGGTAAAGTGATGTGACGTCACAGCTCACAGCAACCTCCAACTCTTGAGCTCAAGCAATTCTCTTGCCTCAGCCTCCCAAGTAGCTGGGACTACAGGCACCCACCACAACACATGGCTATTTGTTGTTGATGTTGTTGTTGTTGTCATTGTTGTTTAGCAGACCCTGGCCGGGTTCAAACCCACCAGCCCCAAGTGCATGTGGCTGGCATCCTAACCACTGAGCTATGGGTGCTGAGCCCTCTAAATAATTTTTTTTTTTTTTTTTTTGAGACAGAGCCTCAAGCTTTCGCCCTGGGTAGAGTGTGGTGGCATCACAGCTCCCAGCAACCTCCAACTCCTGGGCTTAAGCGATTCTCTTGCCTCAGCCTCCCAAGTAGCTGGGACTACAGGCACCCACCACAACACATGGCTATTTGTTGTTGATGTTGTTGTTGTTGTTGTCATTGTTGTTTAGCAGACCCTGGCCGGGTTCAAACCCACCAGCCCCAAGTGCATGTGGCTGGCGTCCTAACCACTGAGCTATGGGTGCTGAGCCCTCTAAATAATTTTTTTTTTTTTTTTTTTTTTTTTTTGAGACAGAGCCTCAAGTTTTCGCCCTGGGTAGAGTGTGGTGGCATCACAGCTCCCAGCAACCTCCAACTCCTGGGCTTAAGCGATTCTCTTGCCTCAGCCTCCCAAGTAGCTGGGACTATAGGCACCCACCACAATGCCTGGCTATTTTTTGGTTGCAGCCATCATTGTTGTTTGGGAGGCCCAGGCTGTATTCAAATCCGCCAGCTCAGGTGTATGTGGCTGGCCCCTTAGCCACTTGAGCCACAAGAGCCGAGCCTAATTTTTTTTTTAAAAAGAGCATGGGCACTAAAGTAAGGGAGATAGGTGCTCTAACCCCAGCTCTCTAACTTACTAGCAGAGTAAGGATCTTAAATTCTTTGAGCCTGTTTCCCTAACTGTAAAATGAATCTAGTAATAGTGTCTTCCTCATAGAAACCTGAGCAAATTACATGATATAACAGAAGTGAAAATGCTTAACACAGCGTTTGACACTTTGTCAACACCCAATGCATTTTTTTTTTTTTTTTTTTGAGACAGAGTCTCGATCAGTCATCCTGGGAAGAGCGCTATTGCATCACAGCTCACAGCAACCTCAAACTCCTGGGCTCAAGTGATTGTCTTGTCTCAGCCTCCCAACTAGCTGGGACTACAGGTGCCGGCCAAAATGCTCGGCTCTCTATTTTTAGAAAAGGGGTCTCGCTCTTGCTCAGGCTGGTCTCAAACTCCTGAGCTCAGGCAATCCACCCACCTCTTAAATTGTAAAGTGCTAATTAGTCCATGACCTTGAGCCCGGTTCTTCCTCTCTGTCAGTATCTTATCTCTCTGGGTTTCTGGCCAGACGTGTCCTTCTCTGCCCATCCCCTGACACACACACACACACCCAGCCCCCACCCCCACACCAGCCTGGTTTACCCATAGTCCAACAGCAAGGACGAAGAGGAAGTACAGAACCAGCACAGCGATGTCCCCTGGCTCCAGGCTCTTCCCGGGAAATGCCTCCTGGGGATCTGACTGTGGAGGCTGAGGGCTGCTGGGGCTGCTCTCCATGGTCCTGAACGAACCCTCTGGCTCCTGGGGAAAGGCAAATGCATGTCAGATGCCAGATCCCAGCATCACTCCTCTCTCTTTTCCTGTAGCTGCCTCCCCGGGACATCTGAGAAAGCAGACCCACATGGAGAGAGAGACGGTGGAGATAGATCTTCAGGGATGACACATCTGTCCTTCCACTCACTCATTCAAGAAACAGTTACAGTGAAGTCACATCAAATGCGCAGTCAATTTTTACCAACTCAACCATTCATTTGGCAAAATATAATATAAAGAATAATAAATAATTTAAACAGGAAAGATAGTTGCAGCATCCTCTTCCACTTGGGTAGCACTTGTCCTGGAGCGAGAGAAAAGTGAGAACACCTGAGTCAGGCGTATACGCTGAGTGAGGAGTCAAGCAAACAATTTTGTGTGAGGCTCATTCAGGCACTACAATCTTGCTCCAAAGCTGGATATACCTGTCAAATTGTATCTATTTTATAAATAGCCATATAGCATTTACTGTGTTCCAGATATCACTCTATGGGTTTATAACCTGCAAAGTGGATACTGTTGTTATCATCCCCACTTTATAGATGGTGACATTGAGGCTCAGAGTAGTTAAGTGACTTACCCAAGGTAATACAGCTCAAGTGGTAAAGCTGGGATTTGAACCTTAATAATCTTGCTCAAGAATCCACTCTTCAAATCGCTAGCCTAGGCAATTTAAGGGACTGGTATCCTGCATGTCCCTGGGCAATTTAAGGGATTCTTATGGTAAGCAGAGTAATGACCCTCCAAAGAGGTTATATCTCATCCCTAGAACTTGCAAATATGCTGTTACATGGCAAAGGACAATTAAGTTTGCAGACAGAATTAAGGTTGCCAGTCAGCTGACCTTAAAATAGGGAAATGCCTGCGTTAACTGGGCAGGCCTTATGTTATCACAGGAAAAGACAAAATCAGAAGAGATAAAAAGAAGGGACCCAAGCATGAGAAGGATTTGGCTCAGTTATTTCTGGCTTTGAGGATGAGGCAATGGGGTCATGAGCCCAGGAATGTGGGTGGCTTTGAGAAACTGGAAAAGGCAAATTAACAGATTCTCCCCTAGAGCATCTTGAGCGAATTTAGCCCTGCTGACACATTGATTTTAGCCAAATAAGACTCATTTAGAAATTTTGACTCCTATAAGACAACTATAACTCCTATAAGTCAACTACGACTCCTATAACTATAAGATAATAAATGTGCAGTGTCTTAGCCACTAAGTTATGGTCACTTGTTACAGTAGCAGTCAGAAACTAGTGAAATTCCCATGGGTGATTTTGACTATAAGTGATTAGGGTTTTAACTTATTCCTGTGGTAAGATGCAACTCCACTCTGTGTTAGCCTCTAGGGGCTTGGGAATGAAAAATATTTACTCTCTGCCCTCTGTTGAGGCACAGTCCAGGGATGCCACAGTTCAGGGACAATAATCCCACATGCCATGTTTCATAGAGTACAGGTGCACAAGAGACAGCTCGGTTAGGAATTCCAGCTCATGAGCCATAGAGCGGAACCTGCCATTTACCAATCCAGAGGATGTGGACAAGTTCCCTCATCTCTGCAAAGTGGGCCAACGAGAGCTCAAGCTTCATAGATGGCTGTGAGCACGGACTGAGCATGGCGCCCTGCACAGAGACTGCCTAGTACATTGTCGCCACTATTGACTACAATAGGGTAGTAGGTAGTAGTAGTAGGTTTTGAAGAATGAGCACAGATCCTATGTGGATAAATGGAGGGTTGGGGAGCATGTCAGGTAAATGCTGACACCGAGGTATGAGTGAGCATATCATGACTAAGGGACACCAGACTCCTGCCTGAGCAGTAAGTCAGGATGGAGGGAGGGGATAGCAGGTGAGGCTAGTCAGGTAGGAAGGAGACGGATTCTACCAGTCCTTGATGTCATTCAAAGAATTTTAGAAGGTCAGTAGTCTCAACCTGTCAGATATCATCCCATTTTTATAACACATTTTGTAACACCCCTTTTACTGAAGTCACATTTATAGTTAACATTATCTACCCATACATATACCTTAAAAAAAAAAAAAAAATATATATATATAGTGTTCAACTGTAGTAGAAAAGTGAAATAAAAGGAAATCCACTCATGATAAAATAATAAATGCTAGCTGGGCATTGTGGCGGGCACCTGTAGTCCCAGCTACTTGGGAGGCTGAGGCAAGAGAATCGCTTAAGCCCAAGAGTTGAAGGTTGCTGTGAGCTGTGACGTCACGGCACTCTACCAAGGGTGACATAGTGAGACTGTCTCAAAAACAAACAAAAGAAAATGCTCCAACATGTAAGAGGTAGTATGATGCTTTCACCTATTATACAGAATAAGTTTTCCATTTAAGTAGAACAAGAAAATCGGAACTCGTTCCATTCTGAAAACACATAAAGTTAAAGCATAATTAAGAGGGAAACTACAGGGGAACAACAGAAGAGGAACTAGTATATACATCAAATGTTTAAATTTGCAAAAATTCTTTGTGATTTTAAAAAATCTGAAGAAACCCAAATAAGTGCCATGGTTTACAATGTTTTTAGTTTAAGAGCAAGTCTACTGAAAAACATGTGAGACAATGCTGTGTGCATAAAAAGCAGGGACATTTTAAAAGTAAAAATACCCTAACACTCTGTGTTTTATGTAAACTGGAGTTAGGTTCTAGATTGGATAGTGACGAATGTGTTTTGTGCCCACCTGAATGTCTGTTGGGACATCTGAAAGTCTTTGTTGTGCAATGTAATCATTCTGTAGTCGCATTTCAGGATATCTAGTATCTCTGGCCTCCCGTTCATGCCAGTATCACTCCTCAATTCTTAGGAAAACCCAAAACACTCTCATAAATTTTGAAACATCTCTTGAAACGCCGCAACACTTCCATCACATACCTTTGCTCTAGGTTAAAGGATACCATTGGAGAATTTTTACTAAGAAAGTGGTATGGGCTTGGTGCCTATAGTTCAGTGGACGCCAGCCACATACACCAGGGCTGGCAGGTTCGAACCCGGCCCAGGCCTGCTAAACAACAATGACAACTGCAACAAAAAATAGCCAGGAGTTGTGGTGGGCACCTGTAGTCCCAGCTACTTGGGAGGCTCAGGCAAGAGAATCACTTAAGCCCAAGAATTTGAGGTTGCTATGAGCTGTGACACCAGGGCACTCTACCGAGGACAACACAGTGAGACTCTGTCTCAAAAAAGAAAGAAAGAAAGAAAGAAAGAAAGAAAGAAAGAAAGAAAGAAAGAAAGAAAGAAAGAAAGAAAGAAAGATTGGATGGGGAGAAGCTTGACTAGAAGCAAGAAGATAGGCAGGAATATTATTCTGGAGGTAACAACTCAGTCTTGAGATGATATATAAGGAAAGTTAAGAGGATATTAGTCCATTCCTTCTGCTGAAACAAAACAACTCAGGCTGAGTAATTTGTAAACAACATAAATTTACTATCCACAGATCTGGGGCTTGTGAAGTCCAAGATCAAGGTGTTAGCAGATTTGGTGAGTGCTGAGGGTCCCTTCCTCATAGATGACATCTTCTTGCTGTGTCCTGAGATAGTAGAAGGAAGAAGCAGACACCTTCAGGACTCTTTTGTTTTTTTTTTTTTTTTATTGTGGAGAAGGGGCAGGGAAAGAAGGCGGGGGAAGAGGTGAGTGACAGGGTCGGGCCAGTGGCATGGTACCACATTGGCTGTATCTAGGTAGAGGCAGTTTCAGGCCGGGCCTTGCTGAGT
>CAUYPK010053976.1:0-14468 GCA_963574355.1 Loris lydekkerianus | reverse complement strand
CCATTATGAAAGATTATACAACTTATAATAAATAATAAATTATGTGAAAATAAAGTTAATAAATACTCAAAACTCATCAGTCCTTAGTTGTTGTACTATATTTTATTATCATGCACGCCAGGGATGGTGGGTCTGCAAAGTTTTTCTGCAAAGGACCGGACAGTAATTATTTCAGGCTTTGTAGACCACAGAGAGCCTCTCCTCCTCCATGTCCACGTTCCATGTCTTCCTCCTTCTCCACCTCCTCCTTTTTCTTAAAAAAGGAAAAAAAGAAAATGTAAAACCATTGTTAGGGCACTCAAATCCTGCAATTTTTTAGGACAAACCAGAAATCCAGATTTTTATGTAAAATATTCAGGTTTTAAAAAGATTGTGTGGAACCCTGAAAATATGATGTTAGCTAAAATAAGCCCCACACAAAAGGACAAATATTGTACGAGTCTACTTATGTGAAATAGCTGGAAGAAAAAAATTTATGGACACAGAAAATAGAATAGAGGTGACCTGGGGTTAGGGGAGAAGGAATGGGAAGTTACCCTGTAGTGACCCAGAGTTTTTATTTGGGATGAGGAAAATGTCCTGGAAATGGACAGTGGTGATGGTGGCACAGCACTGCAAATGGGCCGTCCCTCCAGCACTTTCTCGTGATGCTTAACCTCACACCAAAGGGCCAAGAAGGGATATTTATGAAATCATAATAATCACAGAGAAGGAGTAGAAGGGCTGATCTGGAGCTAAGTGACAATGATGCCACTAAGTCACACACTTAAAAATGGTTAAAATGGTAAATTCCATAGTGTACATATTTGATTTCTATAAATAATTGCATTAAAAGAAGAGAAAAAAACAGATTGTGTGGACCAAGGAAAAGTCAGAGGGCCACATTTGGCTAATTTGCAGTTCCTGGCTGGGAATATACCTGTCTAAAATGCTAATTCCTGCGTATTTCCTCCTCCCCCTAGCAAAATTCTGCTCGTCTTTCAAGACCTGACCTAAATGTCACCCCACTTCATCCTCCAAGGCTGAAGGCATGGCAGTGCTGGGCCCACTTTACTGCATTGGCAGCAGTGAGAAGAGACAGTGGTGGCTGCTCCTTTAGAGACACAGTCTCCAACTTCCCACCCCTTCCCGTTGGGTCTCCCACCTGCCTACTTCACAGCTTTGTATGACTTCCCTTGCCTTGTAGGCATCTGAGATTTCAACCTCTGTAGACTGTCAGCTCCTTGGGGGCCATGGTGCTATCTTATTTTTCAGTTCCCTCCACACCACAATCAAGTGTGAAGGCATTAGAGCGATTCCCCTTGCTCCATCCCAGGCCGGGGCTCTGGTCTCTGGTCTCACATCACCAAGGGCAGGACCTTGTTGCTTGTTGGTTTAATCCAGGGTGTCTCAACCTTGGCACATTGACACAGAGGTTCAGATAATTCTTGGTTGTAGGCTGTCCTGTTCATTGCAGGACTTTGGCCTCAACCCACCAGGCGCTAGTAGCATACCTGTCATTGGGACAACCACAGAATATTTCCAGATATTGCCCAATGTCTCCTGGGAGGCAAACTAACTCCCAGTACCAACTGAAAATTGGTTTAATTCATTGATTGGCTTATTACATGAGTACTTTCTCAAAATCAAGATCTCAGATAAGGGTGGTGGAGGGGATCTTAGGTAGGTTGAAGACTGAATACGTTAAAAAAAAATTGTCAACATAATTTAGCTATCATTACCCAGAATTCCAAGTACTTCATCCCCTCCCCTAACCCCCATCCCAATATTACAGATACCAGCTCTCCTGTTCAAATCTGTATTCAGAGCATTTGGGAAGGGGTTGACTTTGCTTACTGGACCTTTGCTACCACCTGGTGGTCATTATTGTTTATTACATGTTGAGGGAAATTCCAATTCAGGGTCACTAGTTGACCAACCAGCCTCGCCAAGACAATTAGACTGGTTTTACTGAAATGCTAGAAAGCTCAGATAGTATGAGAGATGTACAGAAAGTCCCTTGAAGAAATAGTTTCGACTTAGTAAGAGCATAAACAAGCAGCAGCCTGCCGATTTTACTTTGAGTTTTTAGAATATCCATTCTGCCTGCCCCCATCTTTCCTTACTGCTGAAGGTTTTACTTGGAATCCATTTACAATTTTTGACCAAGTGCATTTGAATTCATTTCGTGAGAATATTTTTGAGAATTTCATAGTATACTTAGAGATCGACACATTCAGGGTGTCATAACATTGGGGGCATCTTACATTAAAGCAGTGTTTTCCAAATTTGCCTCTTCATAAGAAACAGACAAACTGATGCAATAAACCTAAGGTAGAACCTTATGATGACCGTTAGGAGCAAGGCCAGAGGTGACAGCACCTCTGTGTCATAGGGAGCCAGAGCTGTTGCTATGGTGACTCAGGGTACTGACTGACCTTGGCGATCAGTTTTCCTGAGATCAGTTTCCAGGATTGGGCCACCTTTATCTGGACCCAGATAAATGATTTTTCAGGGCTTAGGCTTGGGCAGAAGCCAAGTTCTGAGTGCTGCCAATGCCCAGGTGGAGAAGCTGAGGTCAATATCAGATTCAAAATGTTTAAAGTGGATATAAATGCAGACAATTAAGTGTCTTGTCCTGGGAGATGGTGCCGTTGTTAAAACATGCCTCCTGATATCTTACACAATAAACAAGTTTCCATCTGAATGTGCACCAACTATTTTTGATAACTATGCAGTCACGGTTATGATTGATGGACAGCCATTTACTTTTTGATACTACACCGCAAAGACATTATGACAGATTATGACCCTGAGTTATCCACAAACAGCCATGTTTCTTGTCTATTTCTCAGTGATCTCTCTGTCCTCATTTAAAAACATGATTGTAAAAGTGGGTGCATGAGATAAGTCCTCTGTCTAAAGACTCTTATTGTTCTGGGGAACTCAAATTAATCTCAGAGATGATCCCTCTACTATTAAGAAACTTACTCTCAAGGAGTAGGGTGCCGACTCCATATACTGGGATGGTGGGTTCAAGCCCGGCCCCGCCCAAAACTGCAAAAAAACAAAACAGAAACAAAGACAAAAAAACCCCCTGAAATGCAGGGTTTAAATTTGGGCGGCACTTGTGGCTCAAAGGAGAAGGGCACTGGCCCCATATGCCGGAGGTGGTGGGTTCAAACCCAGCCCTGGCCCAAAACGGCAAAAAAAAAAGAAAGAAAGAAAAAGAAACTTACCAGGGACAAACAAGCCTATCCCTCCAGAGATTGCTGAAAAGCTGGCCAGTGACCTGAAGGTTGTCATGTATGGGAACAGTTCTTACTCACAGAGAAAGGCCTGAAGACTGTATTTAGCAAAGCAGGTGTTTGCTGCTATGCACATCTCTCCAGAGCCCTTTCTGTACAGGTGGTGTGGGTATTATACTGAAAGCCGTGTTTAAATCTAAAGATTACAAATTAAAATTCGTTTTTGCAATAATGATAGATGCCCTGCACTTACCCATGTGCACTTGTGTGAGACAAAGCCTATAGGTATGGTCCCCCCAACCTCTCCCAGTACTAGAGAATTTTGAGTAATTTTGTGTTCTCGCAAAAGTGATCAGTACTAGATTTTGTTCTGTTGTTTCAAAAAAAAAATTTTTTTTTTAAGCAAGGCATGTTTGTGATGGCTCTGTAACAAACTAATGCAAATTGTTGAAGCTGTTTTCTGGTTCTACTTTGGAGAGTCATCTGGGACATCTTAATTTTCCACTGTTTTGTGGAGGAGTGTGGGAGGTTGTTTTTTAGTCTTGTTTTTTAAATTCATGGACAGCCCGTAAGAGGAGGAGGATGAATTGATTCCACATTGCACTTCATGATCTAGTTTAGAAAACATGTTCTTTATCTGATGCTCTTAGAAAGGAGTATAGTAAATGCCTCATTTACTAACAAACTCCCTTCTGGAAATTGCCTTTTCCCTTCACTCTCTAGTAGCTCCAGTACTTGATGAAATTCATGAGGGTGGGTGAAACCTATCTTGCCCCATCCCTTTTCTAGGATGTGACTATGATTTTCAATGAAATTTGTTTACCATTGCTGATTTTTTGGGGAAATGAATTCCTAATTTCCTTCACTAAAAAACGAAGAAAAGGTTGGGCCACATCTATGGTGCATATTTTTATCTATAATAAAAAAAAAAAAAAAAATGAAGAAAAGGCTTGGCCTAAGTTGGTGGGTTCAAACCCAGCCCAGGACAGATAAAACAACAATGACAACTCCAAAAAAAAAAAAAAAAAAAAAAAAAATAGCTGGGTGCTGTGGCAGGTGCCTGGAGTCCCTGCTACTTGGGAGGCTGAAGCAAGAGAATTGCTTAAGCCCAAGAATTTGAGGTTGCTGTGAGCTGTGACGCCACAGCACTCTACCGAGGGCAACATAGTGGGACTCTGTCTCAAAGAAAAAAAAAAATGAAGAAAAGTATCACATATTTGAAATATACCAAATGGATTGAGTTCACAATTTAAAAAATTGTTCCCTGTCCAAAAACAAACAAACAAACAAAACAGAAGCCAAGTTCTGCAAATGTTATTTAAAAAAAAAGTAGAGGCTCAGTGCCTGTAGTTCAGCGGCTAGGGTGCTACCCACATACACCAGGGCTGGCTGGTTCGAATCCAGCCTGGGCTTGCCAAACAACAATAGCAACTACAACAAAAAAACAGCCGGGCATTGTGGCAGGTGCCTGTAGTCCCAGCTACTTGGGAGGCTGAGGCAAGAGAATCACTTGAGCCCAAGAGTTTGAGGTTGCTGTGAACTGTGAAGCCACAGCACTCCACCGAGGGTGACATAGTGAGACTCTGTCTCAAAAAAAAAAAAAAATTAAAAATTAAAGTACAGATTTTTTTGTGTCAAATTCTTTAACACAAAACCTGTTCTATAATAAATGTTGAACATGTTGTATAATTTATTTATTTATTTATTTATGTTTATGAGACAAGAGTGTCATCCTGTTGCCCACGCTAGAGTGCGATGATGTCATAGCTCACAGCAACCTCAAACTCTTAGGCTCAAGTGATCCTCTTGCTTCAGTCTCCCAAGTAGCTGAGACTACAGGTGCCCACCACAATGCCCAGTTAGTTTTTCTATTTTTAGTAGAGATAGGGGTCTGGCTCTTGCTCAGGCTGGCTTGTGTAATTTATTGAACACTGTACTGAGAATGCACAGCAGATTGTTTGTGTGGATATTCAAAGTACAGTTTCTCCTGAATATTTTCACACTATCATAAAGTCAGAAAATCATTAAGTCCAACCGTGGTAAGGGGAGGATATCTGTATTTAATAGTAGTAACAATGACTTTTTTTTTTTTTTTTTTTTTTTTCCAGTTTTGGCCAGGGCTGGGTTTGAACCTGCCACCTCTGGCATATGGGACCAGCGCCCTACCCATTTGAGCCACAGGGGCTTGAAGACACTTCAGGTGAGTGCAGCCAAGATTTTGGTCTCTTTTCAACACAGAGATTGGATTCCTTTTGGTGGAATGTCACTCCTCGGTTCCAAACCCTTCAATGAATCACCACTTTTTTTGGAATAGAAGCCGAAGTCCTCATGTTGGCCCACAAAGCCCTACAAGAGTCCCTCCCACTGGCCCCATTTGCCCAGTTCTGTTCCTCAAGATCACCAAGAATATCCTGCCCCAGGACCTTTGCACCTCCTTCCCTCAGCCTGGGATGCTCTATCTGATTGGTTCCCTCCCTCAGACCCCTCAAACCCTCACTCAGCCCCTTCTCCCTTGGAAACTCACCCCACCTCCTTGCAGCTTTGTTTTTAACTTGGGCATCTGTCATTATTCTAACCTCCCCTATTTTATTCAATATTCTTGCATTTTATTTGCTGTCCTCCTCCCCTAACAGGCTGCACACTCCATGAGGGCAGGGATTTCTTTTTAATGGAAAAATTCTTTATTATTACAGACATTAAATGGTAGGGTGTATGGTCAAGAAATCAGTCTGATGGGGGAAACTTGCAAATTAAAGATCTCTTTAGAAGTTGGTACTTTCTTTAAAGGAAATCATTTATAAGTCATTATGCAGTTGTGATAAAAGATGCTTTATAATTACTCATTAAAATATTCAGTCTTTTAATTTAGCACATAAAGCAATATAATAATTTCATATCTTGGTTTTATAAGCCCAGAGGAGATCTGACCTATATTTCCCCAGCTTGTTACCTTAAGGGTTTATTCAGTCAAGGAAGAAACAAGAACAGCAAAGGGCAGTTGTGAAGTAATGGCCCTGAACTTCAGAATAACCACACTGGCAAAGGAGTGCCAAGAAATGAACCAATGACTTTCGGTGGAGCTAATAAAAATAAGAATTTAACTCTTGATGGTTCTGGAGTTTAAGGTTCTGGGGTCAGTAGTATTGGATGTAGCTTTTGAAGGCCTGGGGTTAAGTCCTGTCTCTGCCATTTATTGAGTGTGTCACTGGGGGCTGCTCACTATTTTGCTATATCTCAGCACCCAGAACAGTGCCTGGCGTACAACAGGTGCTCACTAAAAAAGAACAGGCGAAAAAGAGGCTAGAATTGGCCGTATACGCTTGGTGGTGCTGGGGGTGGGAGGGGTGCTCACAAGAGCCCTGGGACATACAAGGAACCCCAGGTGGGGAGGGAAAGGTGGTGCACATGAAGGACTCCCTCTCTTGTCTTTTGGAGGACTGTGAGCTATGGAAATTCCACCAGTCGTTACTAATGCCCAGGGGCCAGGCTCAGGGTAGGGAGTAAAGGGAGGCCGCCAGGAGGTCAGAGGCTGGCAGGGAGGGCCTGCCGGGAGAAGTTCATAGACGAGTATGGGCACAGACACCTCCACATCTATCCAACATGGTCTCGTCATCTGTGCCCTCCAGGGAGTCTCACCTAAGGCTCAGAGAGTGCCAAGGAGGGGGCAGCCTGTTCTTGGAGGGGCAGCCATGGGTGGGAAAGCCTCGGGGTGGGGGGAATGAACTAGATGCATCCAGAAGGAAAAGATGGGAGATCTAAGTTGGGATAATGATATTTTAATTTCTCTTTCTTCTTCCTCCCTCCCTTCCCCAGGGAGTCCTGAAGTCATACATGCTTGTGGCAGAAAATGAGTAAATTATAGAAAAGAACGAAGAAATTCTCACTAGCCAAAGATGATCCTTGCTAACACTTTAGTGTATATTCACGGAGCCTGTGGTATTATCATGTTTAAATTATACATGTTTAAATTATGCATAACAAACAAATACATTCTTCTTGTAAAATATTAAAACATTACAGACAGGTTTTAAGTCTCCTTAGCCAGCCAGTCCCATTCCTGGGCCCTCCCTTGAACCCTCATCACCTCTCAGATGCCCACTTCATAAGGTAATAAATATTCTAGATCCGTGGTCCCCAACCCCAGGCCACAGATCAGTGCCAGCTGGGAACGGGCCACACAGAAGGAGGTGAGCAGTGGTGGGTGAGCCAGTGAAGCTGTGTCTGTACTTACAGCCTCTCCACTCCCCTCATTTGCATCCCTGCCTGAGCTCCGCCTCCTATCAGATAAGTGGTGGCATTAAATTTTCATAGGATAGGGAACCCCACTGTAAACTGTGCATGGCAAGGATCTAGGCTGCATGCACCTTAGGACAATCTAATGCTGATGACCTGTGGAAAATCGTCTTCATGTAACAAAAGATGACTATAAGTCATGATGGAGCCCCTCTTACAATGGCAGATGTCAAACGTGATTTGAGTATTAACAATGTTAATACAGTTTTTTCCTTTCTTAAAATGTATAACATTTTTGGCATCCTCTGTATTTAAATACAGTTACATATAAATCACGCTTGATATTCATTTTGTGATGCTATAGCAAATAAATTTTGATGTACAAAAGTATATGTAATCCATTTCTAAATATGTTTAAAAACATACAGCTTTATTGTTGTGTGCAGTTATACTTTTTTTTTTTTGAGACAAAGTCTCACTGTGTCACCCTCAGTAGAGTGCAGTGGCATCACAGCTCACAGCAACCTCAAACTCTTGAGCTTAAGCAATTCTCTTGCCTTGAGCTTAAGCAATTCTCTTGCCTCAGCCTCCCAAGTAGCTGGGACTACAGGCACCCACCACAACGCCCGACTGATTTTTTGGTTGTAGTTGTCAATGTTTGGCAGGCCTGGCCTGGATTTGAACCCTTCAGCTCCAGTGTATGTGGCTGGCGCCCTAGCTGCTGAGCTACAGGCACCAAGCCTGTGCAGTTATACTTTTGTGGTGTTTACTTTTGTTTGTCTGCCAGAAAGACTCCAGAGTGCCAGGTATTGCCACAGTTCTTCAGAGCAGCTGATGTATGCTCTGGGTGCCCTCCGGTCTAGGGCGTGAACTCAGAAATGCATTAGACTTACTGTGTAAGAGCCATTTCTGTTTCTGTGCTTCCTTGAGGGGCAGCTTCACAAGAGAACCACTAGAGAGGATGTGGGGGTGTTTCCTCCCTAAGGGAGTCAGAAAAAGCCCCGTGAACCTCTTCACATCATGGAAGTCTTTCACTCTCATCCTATCTAAACACAGCATTTCTGAACTATTAAGCAGAAAAGAACGGGCATATTTCCAGCTGGCTGCAACACCCTTTTTTTTTTTTTGCCTGGTGTCTGACATAAAGGCTGAGACTATACATCACATTACATGTAGGCCCTGGGAAGAGTGTGAGTGCTTTTTCTATATGTGTACATGTGTATCTATAAAAAAAGATATTATTTTGTGGGTTTTAAAAAATTTTTTGAACTGCATTGGTCATATGGATGTGCAAATTTTGTGCTATATTGACTTAAGGCAAGGGGATTGAAAACTAATTACATAGATTTGAATCTGGGCTCTACCACTTCTTAGCTGTGTGACCTTGGGCGGGTTGCTTAACCTATCTGTGCTTAAATTATCTTCTTTGTAAAAGGGAGCTTTTAGTAAATAGTGTCTCCCTCCCTCGAAGAATTGCCACGAATATAAATGGGATAATACATGTATGTCTACTATTAAAAACAATGCCTCCCACATGAAGTGCTACAAATAAATGTTAGGTCTGATGATTTTGCTAATGCTTATAGGACTCTCTTACTGTTGAGGGGTAAAATAACACAATGTCTGAGAGTGTAGACTCAAACAGCAAGATTGACTGCAGTCTGGGTTCAAACCCAGGACTCTCACTGCTCCCATGATCCCCCACTTTTCTATTCTTTATCAATAAAATGGCTTAACAATACTTCATAGGGTGAGGATTAGCTTAATATATCTAAAGTATTTAGAAAGATACCTGCCTGCAAGTATTAGCTAATAATTTTCTTTTTTGCTGCTGCCTAATATTTCAAAGAATGAATATAGGCTGGGTGTGGTGGCTCACGCCTGTAACCCTAACACTCTGGGAGACTGAGGTGGGTGGATTGCTTGAACTCATGAGACCAGCCTGAGCGAAAAGCGAGACTCCCTTCTCTACTAGAAATAGAAAAACTTCAGCAAGAGGATCGCTTGAGCCCAAGAGTTCAAGGTTGCTGTGAGTTATGACGCCATAGCACTCTACCCAGGATGACAGCTTGAGACTCTGTCTTAAAAAACAAAATAAAATAATGATTGAACTTCTTTTTTGAAATGATGTCTTACTATGTTGTCCAGGCTAGCCTTGAACTCCTGGGCTCAAGGGAGCTTCTTAAGTAGCTGGGACTAAAGGTGTGCAGCACTGCACCCAGTCTGCTACAGTACAGTTTTAAAAGCCATTTTTCTATTCCTAGACATTTAAACCAAACCCATCTCCTTTCCCACGTGGGTTTCTCTGTCCAGAAGTGGAATTGCTGGGTCAATGAGAATGTACATTTCAATTTCTCCATATTTTTAAAATCCACATAGATAATAGATTTACTCTGCTATGCATTAGCCAGTTTTTTTTTTTGTTTTTTTGTTTTTTTTTTTGCTTAACTATATAGTGTGAGCAATTTCCAAATATCATCAAATATTCTATGATGTTTTCTTCATCCACATTTTAATAAATCTTTTATTATGGAAAATTTCAAACATTTATAAAGGTAGAGAGAAAAATAAAGTATACTCCATGTACCCATCCACCAAGCTTCAACAAATCAGAACACTTGCTATATACACCTTGTACTGCACTGCTAAGGATGGCTTGATATGTATTGTCACCTGTGCCACCATTTCTTGAGCCCGTTCCTTCGTGTTGGAAAGTTAAGATTGCTTATTTTCTCCCTTGGCAGTAGGGTTTAAGTGTCTTGCTTTTGGTAATGAGAACAGAGGAGTGTTTTGCCTTTCTGCATGAGGGTTTTAGCTCTGCTCTGTATTTAGCCCAGGGCTGCCCCTGTTCTGCCCCAGGTATCTCCTCTCCCAACACTGAGCTGTAGGGAGTTGTCTTATGTCTGGGTTTCTCAAATGCAGAGTGGGAATTGGAGATTCGGGTGCACGTGACTTACTGAAGCTGGGAGGGAAACAGAATATGGAAGGGGAAAGCCTCAGCCTGATCCATCCACCCAGGGTGCTCTGGAGCAAAACTTGTGTCGCCGAACTGTCGTGCTGTGAGGCAAGGGGGTGCCCTTTTGTTCTGCTCCCAGGCACTGGCTGCCCCGTGGGGGCAGTGTAACCCGCCAGGTATCCTTTGGGGGTACACTGGAAGCAGCTGGGGGGTAGCGACAGATGGAGAGGGAATCTGGAACGCGCACCTGCCCACGTCCTGCATGATGAGGCCCTGGCTGACACCTGTTTATGAGCAAGGTTTCCTGAGAAGCATCTGTGAAGGGAAGGCATCTTCAGAACTCTTGGATTAAATGGGGAGATTTGGGCTTGGAGAGGCAGCAGGAAATTAATCTGTCTTCTTTCCCTGTCTGGCTGCAAAGCCCACAAATGCCTCTGTTCAGGCTAGATATGGAAGGAGATGAAAGACCAGGCCACATGATGGCCCAAATGGAATTTTACAAGGAAACAGACCCACAAACAAATCAGTCAAGACAAAGGCAGGAGATGAAGGGGAAGGCAGAGGGGAGATGATCCCAAGCTTTGGCAGATTATGGGTCTTTGGAGATGCTCAGGAGGGGATGGTTAGCTGACTATTTTCAGGAAGGATGGGTGCAGGCAGGCAGGTGGTGGGGAGAGGAAAGCAGACATCGCCATCACCCTAGGATGCATCACACCCCCAGATGCCTTTCATTTCTCCGGAATGTGGGCTCTCAAAATCAAAATCTTTAAAATCTGGGTCTCCCTACCAGTGTTCCCATGTAGGCACCAATGGGACCGTCTCAGTCATGGCCATCCCTTTTAAAGCATTCCACAGTCCCCACCATTCCCTAATACATTATATCTGCCACTTCATTTCTTTACAAGACCTGGCTGACCCTGAAGGTGGGGGTTGTGGCTTCCCACCCACCAAGGCATCAAGGAATCCAACTTCATCATCTTCTTTTTCATTGCCAGTCATTTGAGGTCCCATTCTTTACCCCTGACAACCACAATTGGTCTAGTATTCAGAAAAGTGAGGGCACTGGGGGACGTTAGAAGGGGGAAGACCAGGTGAAAGGGCAACACAGTCCTGGAACTGGACTGTTTGGGTTTAGATCCTGGCTCCGGTACTAGCTATGTGAGCTTGACAAGTTGTTTAATCTCCCTGGGTGTCTCAGTTTTCTCATCTGTAAAATGGGTAGGAAAACATGAATAACTCTTAGGCATTTATGAAGGGCTCAGTAACTGTTAGCTCGATTGTGGTGGCTATCCATGGATACCAGTGTCACTGGGCCACCTCCTGTACAAGGTGGCTCACAGGGCTGGGCTTCCACTGACCGTCAGCCATAGAAGCTCTTGGCAGGCCACATAGGTGCCCTCCCAGCTGCCCTGACCACTGACCGCAGGGCTCCATAATGGGTACCAGTGTCTCTGAATGTTCTTGCTCTACCTGTACTTGAGGACCCCCCGAGGGCACTGTGTGCAGGGTAGCCAGGCCCTTCTCTCCACCTGCACTCAGGGAACCACACCCTTCAGAGCCATGTGCCTCCACCTCTTCCTGACCAGCAAGAGAAACCACCATCTGTCCTGTCCACCTGCATTGGAATACCTGGGGGGGGGGGGGGGTGACAAAAATGGCAATCCCTAGGCATAAAAATATCAATTCCCCCTTCCCATGAATAAGAACTTGCGACGTCAGGACTGGCGATTCATACACACACAAAGTTTTGAAGTAAAATTACATTTACATTCAGTAAAATGCACAAATCTTGACTGTACAATTTGATGAGTTTTGACAAACATACACCCTTGTGTAACCCGTGCCTCAACCAAGATGTAGAACATGGCATCACCCTAGAATTTCGCTTGTTCTGCCTGTGATTCAATATTCCACCTCTTCCCCGATCACATCGTTGTGATTTCAACCCCATATTAGTTGTGTCTATTTATGAACTTCATATAAATGGACTCAAACAGAGTGTACTTCTTTGTCCTAGATTCTTTTATTTGGTCCAGTATTTTTGAAATCCACCCATACTGTTGCATAGATCAATCGTTTGTTCCTTCATATATATATGAATACACATTTTATATATGTATATATATATACTTTTTTGTTTGTTTGCAGTTTTTGGCCGGGGCCAGGCTTGAACCCACCACACCCAGTATATGGGGCTGGCACCCTACTCCTTGAGCTACAGGCACCGCCCTATGCATTTTTTTTTTTTTTCCAGACAAAGTCTCACTTTGTTGCCCTCTGGAGAGTGCAATGGCATCCTAGCTCACAGCAACCTCAAACTTTTGAGCTCAAGCAATTCTCTCACCTCAGCCTCCTGAGTACCTGGGTCTACAGGTGCCCAGCACAATGACCTGCTATTTTTTTTTTTTTTTGCAGTTTTTGGCCAGGGCTGGGCTTGAACCTGCCACCTCCAGCATATGGGGCCAGCGCCCTACTTCTTTGAGCCACAGGTGCCCAATAGCCAGCTGTTTTTAGAGACGAGGTCTCTCTCTAGCTCAGGCTGGTCTGGAATCTTTGAGCTCAGGCAATCCACTCACCTCAGCTTCCCAAGTGCTAGGATTACAGGCACGAGCCACCGTGCCTGGCCTGTTTCTTCATATTTTCCCACTGCATGCATATTCCACAGTTTGCTTATCCATTCTTCTTTGATGGGCATTTAGACTGTATTCAGTTTGGGGCTATTATGAATAAAGCAAGTTTTAGTACAGGTTAAAACTTGTGTACTCGGCGCCCATGCTCAGTGGTTAGGGCACCGGCCACAGACACTGGGACTGGCAGGTTCCAACCCAGCCTGGGCCTGCTAAAGAACAATGACAACTACAACCAAAAAATAGCTGGGCATTGTGGTGGGCGCCTATAGTCCCAGCTACTTGGGAGGCCGAGGCAAGAGAATCACTTAAGCCAAAGAGTTTGAAGTTGCTGTGAACTGTGATGCCACGGCATTTTACCAAAGGCAACATAGTGAGACTCTGTCTCAAATAAATAAATAAATAAACAAAAGATTAAAAAAATAAAAAAAAAAAATAAAAACTTGTGGGATTTGGTCAGGTGCAAAAGCTCACACCTATAATCCTAGCACTCTGGGAGGCTGAAAGGGGCTGATTGCTTGAGGTCAGGAGTTCAAGACCAGCCTGAGCAAGAGCAAGACCCAGTGTCTACTAAAATAGAAAAAATAGCCAGGCACCTATAGTCCCAGTTACTCAGGAGGCTGAGGCAGGAGGATCACTTGAGCCCAGAAGTTTGATGCCACAGTACTCTAGCTTAGGCAACAGAGTAAGACTTTGTCTCACAAAAAGAAAACAAAAATTTGTGGAATTTTACTTTAATTTCTCTTGGGTCGATACCAGGCAGTGGAATCACTGGGGCTTTTTTAGAATCTGCCACACTGTTTTCCAAAGTGATTCAGCATTTTACACCCTCCACTGGCAGAATATGAGCGTGCCAGTTGCTACACATTCCTGCCAACATCTGGTATTGTCAAGCTTTTAAATTGTGGGTGTGTGGCTGGGTGCTTATAGCTCAGCAGCTAGGGTGCCAGCCACATACACCAGGGCTGGCGGGTTCCAACCCAGCCCGGGCCTGCCAAACAACAATGACAACTACAACCAAAAAATAGTCAGGTGTTGTGGCGGGCGCCTGCAGTCCCAGGTACTTGGGTGGCTGAGGCAAGAGAATCGCGTAAGCCCAAGAGTTGGAGGTTGCTGTGAGTTGTGATGCTACAGCACTCTAATGAAGGCCACAAAGTGAGACTCTGTCTCAATAAAAAAAATAAATAAATAACAAATTTAAAAAGCCCAACAGGTATCTGGGACATGGACTTCCAGTTAAGACTACATTTCCCAGTGTACCTTGCTCTAGGAGTGGCCATGTGACTAAGTTTTGTCCAACTATGGGTAAGTAGAAGTGGACTTAAAATTCAAGGAATGTGTATCCCCATGACGGGTAAGACTGAAACTGCAAGAGCAGGCAACCTAAGACAGGGGCTATGTTTATCCGCCATACAAAAAACAAAA
>CAUYPK010053969.1:0-12973 GCA_963574355.1 Loris lydekkerianus | reverse complement strand
TTTAAGGCCCAGCCACCTAGCCACAGGCAAAAGTGTTTTTCAATACTGTCATAAAGATAAAAAGAAAAGCACATTTTTATTAAAAAAAAAAAAAAAAAAAAACTTGGACTGTTCATTCATATTAACATAAATTATTGCCTTGTACCATCATTTTACTTCTTAAACTACAAATAGGTTAGACTTTGAAGACTTTTCTTCTTTCAACATTCATAATATAAACAATTCAAGTCATAAATACTATTTGGATCTGGGGTTCCTATGGCAGGATAGCATATTAATTAATTTGTATTATTGTGTAAATTCAAATACACATTTGAATTTATATTTCATTTATGTGCTATGGGTACTCTCAAACTTGTTTTTTCAGAACCTCACACAATAGTCAGAAGATCAAATAATTCACTCATAATTTAAATAAAAGAAACTATTGGCATATTACAAAATATATTTAGCAACATTGCTGAGAAATCAGGAAATGAAGACTTCTTAAAAGTTGCTCTAAAATTTAGCATGTGAATTGAAAAGGACAGTGAACCCAGAGAGATGGGAGAAAATGAGATGATCTTTTAGATTGTCTAGTCTGTCCCTTGGAAGAGGTTTTCTGCTGTGGCACAAGGAGAGGAACCGTGATAGAACCTCAGGGACTCCTTGAGACAAGGGGAAAGAGTGGGAGTCTGAGGAGAACAAGATGGCGTTCTGAAAGAAGGAAACTAGGAGGAGAGAGAGCTAGTGAGTCCTCTAGAAGTCTGTAGAGGGTCCCTCTCCAGGATTCAGCAGAGTATTGATCAGAGCATGGCAGTGAGGAAACTACTCTAGGTGGAGAAGAAACCATCCAAAAGTATTACAGGGAACAGAACCCTGTAACCCCAGAACAAAGGGCTGGGGATAATGCGTTTTATCACCAGCCAAACTCCAAAACATCATAATCCATCGAGCATTGGTGAGGGTGCTCAGAAAAGTCTTGCTTTAGTAATGGGGCATTAGCTCATGACTAACTGCTGCTCTTGTCCTGCCTAACAAAATTATTAAAAGCAAGACCCAAAAGAACTATCATGTTACCAAGTATAACTTAACTGCATCACAGAATGAAGCATAAGAATTTTCATAAGAAGGCAAAAATATCTAGCACCCAAGATGGTAAAATTTGCAATGTTTGGTATCCAATTAAATATTACCAAGGAGATAAAGATGTAGAAAAATGAAATCCATAGTAATGAGAAAAATTAATTTATTAAAGTGGACCTAGAAATGACACAGATGTTAGAAAGAGCAGACACAGACATTAAAAGTTTTAGCTCAACTCCATAAGCTCACAATGCTAAGTAGAGACAAGAAGATATTTTAAAAGACTCAAATTGGGCAGTGTCTGTGGCTCAGTGGTTAGGGTGCTGGCCCCATATACCGAGGGTGGTGGGTTTGAACCCAGCCCCAACCAAACTGCAACAAATAAATAGTCAGACATTGTGGCAGGCACCTGTAGTCCCAGCTACTCAGGAGGCTGAGGCAAGAGAATCACCAAAGCCCAGGAGTTAGAGGCTGCTGTGAGCTGTGATGCCACAGCACTCTACCAAGGATGACAAAGTGAGACTCTGTCTCTACAAAATAAAATAAAATAAAAGACTCAAATTGAAGATCTAGAAATGGAAACTATAGTATCTTATATTAAAAAATACATTAGATGGGTTAATGGCAAATTAGAAACTGCAGGGAAAAAAATAGCTAACTTGAAGACATATCAATAAAAATTATCGTAAATAAAATTCAGATAGAAAAAATAATTTATGGAAACATCACAATGTTTATAAGAATATTAAAAAGTCCAATACATGTGCAATTGGAGTATCCTAAGAAAGGAGCTAAATGTGTATACTATAAACCATATAGCAACCACTAAAATAAATAAAGAGCTACAGAAAATGAACCAACAAAGACTGTCAGATGAAATCATTTAAAAAAGTCAATTAATTCTGAAGAAGACAGGAAAAGAGAGACAAAGAAACAAGACTAGAGTAATACTCATAATGAAAGTGGCTTCAACACCCTCAGCTATAAGGAAGAAATGTCGAAATGATTTAAAAAGGCAAAATCTAACTGTATGGCCTACAATAAATGTGTTTTGAATATAAATAAATAAATAACACTAAAGTAAAAGCATAGGAAAAGATAGGCCACATTAACAGTAATCAAAAGAAAGCTTGAGTAGATTTCAGAGGAATAAATATTATTAAGGATAAAGAAAGTTATAACACAGTAAGGAGGAGAACTTGTCAGCCAATTCTCATAATAAATCTCCTCTTATATATCTCTATATATTCTAATGGTTTTGTTTTTCCAGAGAATCCCCATTGAGATAGAGAGAGAGGACGATAGATAGATAGATAGATAGATAGATAGATAGATAGATAGATAGATAGACAGACATAAATGGATGGATAGACAAATAGACAAAGATGGATGGATGGATGGATAGATAGAAAGATAATAGATGGATGGATGGATAGATGATAGATATGTAGACAGACAGACATAGATGGATGGATAGATATAGATAGATGGATAGATATAGATAGATGGATAGATGATAGATAGATAGATAGATAGATAGATAGATAGATAGATAGATAGATAAAATATCTACCCCTAGCTGATCCATTTCCAGGCCTGACACATCCGCATTTCTATAGATCTTGTAGGTATAGCGGTGCTTGGCTGGTTACCTCTGACACATGACAAAACTCAAGGATTCAGCAGGTACTTCAAAATACTTGGTGGGTTCCTCAACCTTTTAACAACAAAACCAACTTTCTTATAAACAAAGGTTGTAAAGGTATAAAAGACTTAGATGTCATCTCTCATCTCATTTAGTCTGGGCTATGTCACTCTTCCAGAGACCCAGACAGGGATTCATGCCTTATTGGAGCCCATTACAAAAGGCACACAAAAAAGAGAGGGAAGGGAGGAAAAGAAACACCCACTGAACACCTACTGTGTACGAGGCACTATACTAGGTGCTCTACATACAAATTCTCATCCAATCCCTAATCGTCAAGAGTATAGTCTTATTACCCCATAATACAGACAAAGGAAAAAGCTCAAAAGGAAAGAAAATGTAGCTGCAAAGATTATGTATGCCTCCCACCTACCCCGTTTCTATAAAAACAAGCCCACTCTTAGGCAAAACCCATAAGCAAAGCAACAAAATTCAGAGACAGTAAGACTGCATTAAGTGAGAGAGATTATGTCAATTTCTGACGGTTGACATTGATCGGAAAACCTCATGGCCCTGACACTGCAGTTTCTGCTACTCTTCCCAGACGTCAGAAAGAAAATAACCAAAGTGCTAGAGCAGATTCAAGGGTACTATTTGAGAACCCTTTGCCCCCGACCCTATTTAGAGCTTTCACTCTCCATCCACATGGCAAAGAATTCTAGGGACCCGTCAAAGATCTTTTACCATTCAAGAAATAAAAAGAAAATACGTAAGTATTAGAACCTTAGTACAAATCCAAATGTTATAATCCATTTTTTAAATATCAGTATTTTCTGCTAATGTGATTTAACAAGACATAAAATTATAATGTTCACAAAAAAAAGCAAACCTTTTCCACACCCAAGAATCCCAAAAAATGATTCCCCCAAATGTCTTCTCATAAAAAATGGAGACATTCAACATATTTCTCTAGTTTTCTTCTGGTAGGTTCTTAAATCATAAATCACTTCCTTTTAGTTGACTTCCTTATCCTGTTAAAAATAATTCAGTTCAGCAAAATTAAAACATTGCTTTAAAAGGGAAAATATAGCCTTCATGTAAGATGCATCATAGGTGTGGTCCCACCAATTACCCTCTCCCCATCCATCCTTTCTCCTCCCCTCTGCTGTGTTAACCAGTTTGATGAAAATATTTCAAATTGTATAACCAGTACATTGTACCCCATGATTACATTAATGCGCACAGCTATGATTTAATTTTTTTTTTAAAGGGAAAACATGCTGAAATAAAAGTATTTGAAAAAATAGATTGGGGACAATGTTTTTCATTTCAAAAAGAATATTTATGTGGTCATTATGTGGCAATACCCACATATGATAAGAATCATATATGGCCTTAAAGAAGCAATATAGTTAGCTAAAGAATACTTCCTGACATGTATTTAATGGCATTTCAAACACCAGAATTTTTAATAATGCCCAAGTTGAAACATGGAGAGACAGTCCACTTTTTTTCTCCAGAGGTGTTAGCTTTAATGATTCAAGTTCATTGAATACACTACCAATTAGTGTGCCCATGTGCCCTGAATGCTCACGTCCAGAAGGGAAGATGTTTACCTTTTTCATCTTCGAATCTAGCCAAGAAACAGTAGCCAAGCTCAAGTGTGTTACCAAATTTCACCTGATGTGATCAAAATAAGAAAAGACTAAAAGGCCTCCTACATTTATGCAAAAATAAGTCACTTTCTGCCATTTTCATCTTCGCTATACAATAAAGAGGCTGAATATATTGAATCAAGAGAAAGAAGTACTCCTGACCTTATCTGCAAAGATGAAAGCTCATCTATGTCAAACCTCCCAAAGCTTTGGTCTCATGGTGCAAAGAGGATAACTGCTGAAATGGCTGTGATTGTGGCCAAGGAAGAGTAGCCACCACCCATTCCACTCTTCCAGGCAGAATACATAGGAATTCTGTGCACCTGGGCTGATCAGTGAAGGCACTAGTGGATGGCAAGAGCCCTACAGCCCTCTCCCCCTACTTAGAAAGAGCAGGGGTGGTGGGTAGAGTGTTGTCATTGTTGTTGTTGCCTGATTCTAATCAGTAATGACATGTCAATCCCTGCTTTGCTGCCCATATATCCTTCTTAGAGAAACTGAGTCACCCACAGCCTGGTACCATGTTATATACACACTCACTCAACACAGGTGATTGAGTGAGTGTGTATAGCCTAATGGGCTAATGGGATCAATCAAAATGTTCATTCTCAGGAATATGAATTTGAGGCACAGGGGCTAAATGACTGGTTGGAAAGTCTGGCAGACCCAGGGAACAAAGGCACATTTTGGCCTGCCCCTGATAATGTGTGTAGAAGAGAAGCAGAGGAAGAATGAGGTGGGAGAAAGAGAGAGATGCACGTAAAAAAAAGAAATCACAACAGTGTATTGGAAAGGACACTGAACTGGGAAAGGGAACATGGTTCCACTCTAGACTGGCCACTGTTCATGAGACAGCTCTAAGTAAATCATTTTCTCTACTTGATTTAGGCTCCATGATGTACCGCTTAGTAGCTAAGACTGTGGCTACTTGGGGTCAGGCAGAGCTGCGTTTGAGTCTCTGATCTTTACAAGCACTGTGACCCTTGGTCACCTGACTTGCCCTCTTTGGCTTTAAATACTTCCCATGTAAAAGTGGAGTATTAATTATACACCACATAAGGATATTGGGAGAATTAAATGAAAGGATATACATCAATTAGCACAGTCATCAGCATAAACCATCCAAGAAATATGAGCTCTGTAATAATTAAGAATTAGTAACTCCTCTATGTCTTTTCTCTTCTATAAAACAGGGACAATAAAAGCACCTAAAGCAAGTGTTGCTGTGAGGATAAAATGAGTTATAATACACACAAAGCACTTAGAGAGACCCTAGCTCATAGTAAAGGCTCAATAAATGTTTTATCCCTATGATTTCTGTTGTTATCATCACCATCCTCATTATCCCAGTTACATCTAGGACTTGACAGCACTTTCACCATCACCACCACTGAAGATTAAATGAGTTAATCAGAAAATTGTGGAATTATGTTTGTCTCTGGGCAGAACTTTGTAAATATTGGCTGCTTCATTAAGGATAATTTTCTGCTGATACTCCTATTAAATATGTAGGCGGAACAATGGTTTATATCAATGTGGTTCTTGAATTGTATGGAGACAAGCATTTTAAACTTATTTGTGAAAGAAATAAAATAAATAAAAGCAACCTAAATATCCCATAAGGGAGAAAGGCTTAATTCGATAGTAATAAGTCAAAAGGGTATAATATAGTTAAGCCATTAAAAGAATGTGTATGCAAGTTTATTGAACTGGACTATGAAGCAATATAGAAAGAAGATGCAATGGTAAGTTAAAGAAAAATATAGAAATGTACCTACTCTATGATTACAAGTCTATGGAAATAACTATGCTCATGAAGAAAACCTAGACAAGTTTTCAAAGCAATAAGTTTTGTCAAGTTGTGGTGATCAGAGAACTTCTGAACTCCTTTGGCCACATTTTCTGAAATGAGTTTTTCATAATAGAAATACAAGGAGCTGCAGCATATTCTTATTAATTAGAATCCTCTAACATTAAGTGATAAGAAAACTCATAGAAAATGGGCTCTTTTTGTTTCTACACATAAAGAAAGCAGATGATAATCCTTCACTTTTGACTATGATCATGTTTTTAATTACATGCCATTAAATATTAAATTAGAACTGGCCAAAGGTTAAATCTTTACTTAAATAAATATGTTATTGCTGCTATCACGAGCATTCTCCCCACCCTAATTCAGCACATAACTCTGGTATATGAATGAATGACCACAATCACTATAGCACTTACCCATATAGAACAGATAATTTTTAATTAATCATTTTTATTATTTTTAATGTATTTTTAAGGGATAAATAAAAATTGTGTCTATTTATGGTGTACAACATGATGCTTCCATATGTGTATACATTGTGGAATAGATAAATCAAGCTATTTAATATATAACAGGACACTCTCTTTCTAAACCATCTCAGTACCATGTGAGAATGTCGCAATCAAGTGGGTCCCTAGAGGTCATTAACAGAGAAGAATTTTCATTTCTCTCTGGAAATCCCAGGGTGACTCAAGGAGGCAACCCTATATAGATGCATCTGCTACTCATAGTTTTGCCAACCAAAGCAGAATTCCTCAGCCATTGATTGGCATGGTTTCACAACAGTAGGCCTCCAGTGTCCAGATTCTTACATGGAATCACTCCAAGGATTTCATTAGAAAGTCAGGGGCCATCTTGACAGAACTGCAGGTTCTGTCTAAAGCATGCCTAGTACATGGCATATTCATGAGTGAAGACAAGTTGCCAACCACATAATATCAAAAATTCAGGTCTGGCTACTATAGCTCACACCTATAATCCTAATACTCTGGGAAGCTGAAGTGGATGAATTGCTTGGGCTTAAGGGTTCAATACAAGCCCAAGTAAGAGCAAGACCCCATCTCTACTAAAAGTAGAAAACTAGCATGTGTAGAGCAAAATGTTGGAACAGAAGGATCATTCAGCTGAACTCTCCTAGAACAACTGGGGAAAAAGGGAGAACCCAGCCATACCTGGAACAGGGACCTTACCTGGAGTTATAGCTCAGGGAGCACAGAGAGGAGGTGGTGAGCTGGACACAGCATATGACGCAGATTGGTGGAAATCTGATGAATTAGGTAAGTGATTGCAACTGGATAGATTGGCTGCCCTTCCTTCCCCCCCCCCAAAGAGGTCCAGGATGAGAGGAAGCCTTTCTGGAGCTTTCATTTGTTGGGGGAAGCTGCCCATTGAGTAGAAACCTTGGAAGACTAGACGGACTAAAATATGCAGCAATCAGATTTGAATAGTAGTTGGAGTGGATTTGCCATAGGTTTGGTGGCTGGCAAGGCAGCCATACTGAGAAGGTCTCAGTGGCCAGGGGGCTGCCATTGTGGGAAGGTCCTGAGAAGGTCTTAGCAGGGGTCTAAAGCACGGGTGTCTTAATTCCACCTGCTGGGATCAGAGCTCCATTCTCAGGACAGATTGAGGGACTTTCACACACCCTACAGGAACTAGAGTCAGGGGTCACTGTGAGACCTGCCCCTAATGGATTCTTGTGAGCTTTAAGATCCCAACCTGGCAAGGTCTGAATGCTGAGGAAACAATCAGAGGATCACCAAAGGCAACTAAGTTTAGAACAAGGACCATAAAGGTTGCTGACTGTGCTCTCTGCCTCCTAAACAAACCACAGCGCCACCTTGTGTCCCGCTGACATATTGCAACATACTGACATCAAGAGCAAGGACTTCTGTTTGAAACAAAGGAGGCAGTGAGAAGGAAGAGGGAGGACAAGGAGGTGAACAAGAAGAAAGAATACATGAGGAAGAACTAACAGAAAAATCCAGGCAACATGAAAAACCAAAAAACAGAAGAAATCCCCCAAGAGACCATGAGGTAGCTACTGCAGAAGACTCTACCTATAAAGAATTAATGGACATGACAGAAATGGAATTTAAAATATGGATAAAATGGGGAGAGGGGAGAAGAGAGGAGGGTGGAAGGTCATGGTGTGCGGCACACCTCTTGGGGGCAGGATACTATTATAGGGCAGGACTTTATCTAACAAATGCAATCAGGGCAACCTAATTCTTTTTATCCTCAATGAATCCCAAACAATAAAATATAATAATAATAATAATAATAATAATAATAATTAGCCTATAGTCCCAGCTACTTGGGAGGCTGAGGTCCAGGATTGCTTGAGCCCAATAGTCTGAGGTTACTTGTGAGCTATGACACCACAGCACTCTAGCCTGGGGGCAACAGAGTGAGGCACCATCTCAAAAAAAAATAATAATAATAATATTCATTCTTGCTCATCTGTTTACTCTTATTACAAGTCTTAATGGTATAGAAAAGCAGTAATAAGCTCATTATTTAAAAAAATGTGATGAGAAATATGTAAAAGCTTTTTGGTCACCCTCTCCCAGAGCTGACACCATAGTTTCACCAGCAGTCTATAGCATCTTTTACAATAACCACTTATATAAATGCTATGAAATGTTAAGCAAGGTCACACGGCAAAAAAATCCATAAAATCAACACTACCAAGTGAAAATTCATTGTGAGAACAGTGTGAACTGTCCATCATTCCAAAGTGTAGCCTCTCCCTCCTTCTAAATCTAAGCCTAAGAGATACCCTATGCTGAACTCTAAGAGGCATTTATATAAAGAATGTGTTAGAATGAGAACTGTGGGTATCCTAGCCATATTTCAGGTCATTAACAAGAGAGCCCTAACTGATTAAAAAAAGAAAAAACAGGAGGGAAAGATTTTGTCCCAGCCAACTGCCCACCTTCCAACCCCAAAGAACAAAGCTCTGTAACCCACAATAAACATTAACATGTATAGCCAGCCATATATATTATGCACACTGATTTTTAAGGCAGGTTATATATCCCACTCCGATCTCTCCCCTTTGAGCCCTGCCTAACTGTATAAGGAAGAGATGAGAACGGAAGTTGTACGAGAGAGAGACCCAGAGGATATAGTTTATCCCAGAAGATACAGACCCTGCATGTGAAGTGTTAGGCCAGTGAGAAGCCTCAGGGTAGCAATACTTGCTAGAAAATCAGGCAGTGGAGAAAGATCTCACCTTATCACGTAAGAGCAGTGCTAGTGGATATAGGCTAAGCCCTGGCTGTCCCTATATTCAACCAAAGAAGGATTAAGATAACTTCCAAGCAGATAATGAACAGAAGCAAATGTCATCTGCACAAGTTGTCTTATAGAAAACACTAAGGACCAGAGACATTGATGCTCACTTAAAGATGAAAAAAATATAAATTTATATAATGTTTATATAAGCCTAATATGTCATTATATATAGCAAAATGAGGGAGAGAATACATTATTCCAAATGCTTAGAAAATCCTTTTGCAACCAATCACTTTGGGAATTCTAAAAAACAAAGTTTGGCATCCTTAATGATACACACACACACACACACACAAAAAAAAAAAAAAAAAAAAAAGCCCAGTATTACTGAAAAAGGAACAGGAACCTGCAAAAGAACAGGATAAGATGACAGGACAGAAACTTTAGATGATTAAGCACAACAGGATGAGCAGCAAAGACTGATAAGCAGGGACAAAACAGAACAGGGTGAGATAAGGAACAATTGCAAGGAAATTAAATGTCTAGTCCCAAAATGGATGAGTAAGTGGAATAACTAACACAACAGAAAAAAGCATATCTATAGTAAGGAGGGTGCCGCAGACATGGTTGATGCAGATAGAAACCATGCTCTTTACAAACAAAAATGTTTTTTTGTTCAAGTATCCCTACCTCAAGGAAGTAGCTTTCTTCCCAGAACAGAGAAAAATCCTTACTAATGGTAATCTCATCCCCCTTGCTGTGATTGGCTTAGGGAAAAGCGCAGGGCTTAGTTAAAGTCAGTGAGGACTGAGAGGAAGTTGACTGGGGGCTTGTGAGAAGAGTTTGCCCCCTGACAGTGACACACTGGAAGAGGCCTCTTGTGGAACATGAAGCCATCTTGCTAAAGTGAGAGAAACTAGACTGAGAGAAGGGCTATAGTACACTGAAAGAGTCTAAAAGGGCTCTAGACTGTACACTGAGCATGGCTGCTTCTGTTAGTTGTGCTTAACAGAATCCTGGTGTGCAGGCCAAACCTGAGAAGCCCACCCTTAGTGAAGAGAAAAGAACAAAGATATGAAAACCATGAGAGAATAGTAAATATGAAGGGAAGATGAGAACAAACAACAGAAATTAAACCTAAGAAATTTTAAGAGTTTCCAAATAAAAATAGAGAGAGCACAATTGAAATATAAGCAATAAGCAAAGGTAGAATCTAAGAAAAATACGGGCATACAGCACCATCCATGACTGTGAAGATGTGGAATCAGACCAGTGCTCCTCAAATCATGAATGGATTAACAAAATGTGATACATATACATACGACTATGGAATACTACTCAGCCACAAAGAATGCCAAGTTAATGCCTTTGTGACAATTTTGATGGGACTAGAGACCATTATTCTAAGTAAAGTATCTAAAAGAATGAAGAAATAGACACTGCATATACTTGCTATTAAATTGGAACTAACCTGTGAGCACACATGTGTGCAAAGGGGAATAAAATTCAGTGGTAATCAAGCAGGGAGGGGGATGGGCAAAACCTACCTAATGGGCACAGTGAACGCTATCTGGGTAATGAGCACATTTACAACCCGGAATCAAGCATTACAAGAGCAATCCATGTAACAAAAAGCATTTGTACCCCTGTAATATTTTGAAATAAAGAAAATTGAAACCAAGATTAAAAAATCCTGATAATTCAAACCAAAGCAACTGATAGCATTTTAAATGAAATTAATTTTAAAGATTCATGTATTGGCTTGTTCTAATAAATTTCTTTCATTTTTTTTCACAAAGAAAAACTATGCAAGTATTTATTAATAGGTAGAAAAATAAAGAAAATCTACATTTGTACGTAAGTAAGGTTTGGATCATGCTTCTTTTTACTTTCAAATGCCAAAGACAGTGAACTAACATCTACGAATGCCAAATAATTTTACTTTTTATTAAGTTTTCATTCATGTGGAAAGATAATAGAAAAATATTTCTTAAGATAGGTGAAGGGCCAGGAAATATACCAAGTAAATGTGTTTTTTTAAGATTTTACTTGAAAATATCCAAATCCTGAATCACGTAGATTGCAAAGTGAAGTGGCATTGTGAGGAAGCATAGTTCATTAAGTTCCTTATTTTACAAAGGAAAGGGTCAAAATACACTTCTCCATACATGTTCTAATCATAGATATACAGATTGCAGAATACTTTGGGATACATTAAAAGTAGCCACTACCATTATTTTGCCTCACATTACAGTGAAAGGAAAGGCTTCAGAGATTAATATCTTCTCTTAGAAGAAAAGATAGATAAATGTATCACTGATCTCAAGATGGGCAGGATTGGTTATACATGGAAATAAAATCAATTTGCACTTTAAATAAAGGTCTCTTGGTCATATCCCTGTGAAAAGAGAGCATCTCTTGGGCTATACAGGATGGTCTATCATATCACATGCTAAAGGTAGTAGTGTAATGGTTGGTTAAGAAGAGGTTCTGGGGGGGGGGGGGGATTGAGACCAAGATGGCAGCTGAGTAACAGCTTCCCTGCAACTGGGCACTGTGAGTCTGGGGAGATAAGACTTCAGGTATCTCTGGCTGGTGGGATCTGCCTATAATCAACCCATTGAGGATACAGGGAGTCAACAAGAGACTTCTGGACCCCAAGAAGAGGACAAAAACAGTGGAAAACTGGCAAGTGGTCGTGTGTGTTCGATAGGTCTAATCCCGCCGGCAGCTGTAAGTACAGCAGCAGCGAGACTACAAACCAGAAAGGCCTTGCCTGTGAACTGTTTTGGTGTTTTTGGACTTGGCACTCAGTTGAACTGCCTTGGGGAAAGCTTGAGCAGGAGTGTGGAGAACTTTGGGCATTGTCTAGGGCCCCAGACTGAGCCGCTGAGATGGATGGAGCTAATAGTGTTTGGCTGTGGGCCACAGAGAGCCATTGTGAGAGAACTGCTCCGGCAAGCTCTGCACTCAGGGTTGCAAAGCAAGGATCAGGCGGGAGCTGGTAACCTAGTGACCAAGCAGCCTAAAGCAGGGACTGAGCTGCTTTACAGCCTTAACCCTCAGGGACAAAGTGAGACCAGTTTAAGCACACTGGGTAAGTGGATAGCCACTTCAGCAATGATCCCAGTGACAAGCACTTTCCTGGGAAAGTTTCTGCATAGCCAAGTTTAGAAGTTTAAAGTGCCTTTTAAGAGGACTGAAGAGAGATCTAGTCCACACTGTGGGGTTTGAGAAATCAGTGGAGGCCTCCAGTCGTATCAGCATTGTGATTAACATCTCATACCCCAGAAGACCACCTGTTGCCCGGACAATATTCAAAAAGATATATATACTGCTTTGTTTTTGGTTGTTGTTTTTTGTTTGTTTTGTTTTTTAATTTCAACCTTTTCCATATAGATTTTTTCTTCTCTTTTTTTTTCTTTCTTTTCTTTCTCCATTTTTCTAGTTTAAATACAATTTCCCATTGCTGCCTTTTTCAATAATTACAACTTCATTTTTGCTAGTGTTTCTACCCCTATTATTTGTTTTTTCACCCAATTTTATCCTGTAAAGTTT